>JAVCKT010011980.1:0-13635 GCA_032273925.1 Rhynchotus rufescens | reverse complement strand
ACTTCTGTCACTTACGCTTAAGGTAGCATGAAGAGCCCTTTCTAAAGCAACTGAAAAGCTTTGTGGCTCTGCTACCCACCCCATTAAACCACTGTTGATATTTTAAGGCTAGGTAAAAGGTCAGCCCTAAAAACTTAGCTTGAGCTGGAGTGAATAGGACCAATCAATAATTAACACCGTTCGTCTCCAGTAAGTCCAAATTCCTGCATACGGAGCAGCTCTGTTGCTGTAAGCACTTCAGGTTTGTCAGCTTTGCTCTGAATTTGACCTGTCCAGGAAGTGCTAACAACAGGACTCGGGTGTGGTTATGCACTTTTTCATACCCTGAGATGCAGGTACTCGTGGTCCCACTAGCACAAAGCGAGCATACAGCTCTGAGTGACTCAAAATAGGCAGGAATCCCAGAGCAGGACTATTAGGAAGGGCTGTGTTTGGAGCATTACTTTGAATATAGATTATTGAGACATGAAATATTTTGTGTTTAGAGGCATGCTACTTTAAATATAGATTATTGAGACATGAAATATTTTGTGTTTAGAGGCATGCTATTTGGGAGCATGAAGTAAACTGCTGTGTTCATGGAACGGGCAGGAGTCTGGTGGGTGGCAACTCCACGTTGGTTTATTCCAAGGAAAGGGGCAGCCTAACAAGTTTCTTTTCCAGCTTTTCCCATGCTGGGAAGAGAACTCCCGGCCTAGATGCAAGAGCGACCGTATCTGGGAGCGGGAGGCATTTGTACTGCAGGGCCCCTCCTGAGCTGCAGCCGAGCTGCTCCCAGGCTGCGCAGCGGCTCCGTGCCCTGCACGCCTGCCCTCCGAGCCCAGCTTAGGCAGGCTCTGCAGGGCGACTTGCACCCGGCCCCGTGGTGTGGGGAGAGCGCCCCGTCCTCCTCGCCACGCAGCTCCTCCTCTGTGCCCGTGCTCTGCGTCCAGCCCCCTTGTTTTCCTTGTCCCGCTGCCAGCGGGGCAGACAGAGCGCACAGTCAGGAGGCCGCTGCCGGCAGCGGCGCTGAAGTTCGCGTCGCGTCACGCCGGCGGAGCGAGCGAGGGGGTGAGATTAGGTGAAACATTAGCCACGTCCCCTTGGCCTCCCGCCAGAGCCGCTCAATTATTTCTTTATGTGGCTTTGGTGCTGTGCTTGTTCGGCGTTTGGAAGGTGTGCGCGTGGAGGATTTCACAACAAGCTGCCATTTTGCAGTTCCAAACAGATGCGAGCTTATCAGCCATGGAAAGTTAGGTCTCCGTGAGCCCTTTCCTCTCCCCTCCCTCGGGGCTTGCAGCAAAGTCACTTCAGGCAGATCAACCATGAGGACTGCGTAATATTCTAAAAATAATGCAAGTTATAAAAAGCTGGAAGCTGTTGCTCAGTTGTGGGGATTTGCGATTCAAATGTCAGTCAATACCAATGAGTCTAATAGCTGGACAATAGTTGGTAAGAGCCAAATGTGCTTCTGAGATGATTAATGTGACCTGCAAACCACTTACTTCAGTGCAGGTTGCAAAACAGTGGTTTTTTATCCTCCCAGGATGCAGGGAACAGAAGAAAGTTCTAAAATGTTCTTTAGGAAGAACAGAAAATGAACCTAAATCTAGAAAAAGAGGGTTGCAAGGCAAAATGAAATGTACCTATGTCACTCCCAGTGGATGCTCGTCTAACCAGTTCCCAAAGACTTTGCTCCAGGAAACCTGTTCCAGTGCTTTATTATCCTTCCTCTTAGAAAGCACTTCCTTATTCAGATGGGATGCATGGGCTGAGTTCCGTATCTGCCTATCCATACTGCGCATTGCCCCACTCTTGGTGACTAGAACAGGGTCTAGAAGACAGAACTTCCCTCAGCTCAGGGTAGAGATCAGAAGACTGTGAGAAAGCCTGGGCTGCAAATTCAGAGTGCTGAAAAACATCTTATGAACAAGGATGAACAAGTCGGAGAACTAAATACCAGTCTGAGCTTTCAAAGCTTGTATAAGGATCATAGGATTGTATCTTATTTTTATGCTGGGATTTATGAGATTGCTGTCAAGGGAGGTTAATGCATTTGCAGTGACTCTAAGTAAGTGCTATTCTTTAAAGAAACAGAAGATAAAGCATTCAGGAATTAAATATTTCATGAATAATCTAGACTGGCTCTTTGACAAATTTTGTTGGTTGAACTCTTATGCTAAAGCTGTGTTAACATTATAAAAATGGGTAGAGGATTTTTCCCTGCATTTTAAGGTGATGTGCTGACCTTAACTTGCAGGCAATAAGGCTATAAGCACTTTTTTTTTTTTTTCTTTTTTCCCCAGCTGATTTCTATTTTACACCTCCTGGCAGGCATCATACAAAGTGTAGCTTAGGAAAAAAGATGAGCCTGCAATTTGACACAAGCGTAGCTTGCCAAGAGAGGTTACTGTGGCATCCTCCATGGGTACATTCAGAGACAAGAGATAACAACTCAGAGCGGGGAGGGCAACGGGACCTCTGCCTCATGTGTAAGGCTTGGATCCTGTAAGAGACTTTTAGCCCTGGAAGTGAAGAAAACCCAGCATTCCCCTAATCCTAGGAATGACCATAACATCCTGAGGCGTTTAGGAAAAGGCTGGGAGCTTGCTGTTGTGGTGTGTGTTTTTATTTTATTTATTTATTTATTTATTTATTCATTTGTGTGCAAAAGAAAAAGTGTGGCCAGCTCTTTCAGGTGGGCAGAGAAATACCCTCTTCTGTAAGAGTTCTCCTGAGCTCCTGAGAGCAGAACATTTCCAGCTCATTATTGGACTCTTAATTTCTAATGAATTTATTTTAGATCCTACCAGCCCACATCTGCTCTCTTTTCTTGCTCAACAGTTAGTTACACAAGCCCCGGAAAAACGCTATTAATTCCTGAATCTCCAAGCTCAGTTCTTGCACCTCAGACCTGTTGCTCACTTCCCTCTCCCTCTCCTGCAGTTCCTGGTTCTCCATGCCGGGGTGGAGGAAGGCAATCCTGGAGATGCTTGGCTTCCTTCCCAGTGCTCGCAGCCCTGTTGCTGAGGATTGGAGAGAGGAGGGGGAGCAGAAAGCAGACTGACCCACTTTCCATTGATTCAGGGCCAGAAAGAACCGCTGTGATCCCCTAGCTGTGTAATACAGACCAAAGGGCATCCTTACATTCATTCCTGTTTGAACTGCACTATTTCTCTGAGTAAAACAGCCAAGCATAATTAAACTATTCCTGGTAATGAAGAATCTACCCTTCCCTCTGTATAAACTGTTCCATCAGCTAATTTTACCTCTCTGCTAAAACCACATGCCTTATTTCTGAAGCAGATTGTCTAGACAGATGTATGCAAGAGCCCATTTCCAAAGTTTTGCTCCAAATACAGGTCTTTTAAAACTTCAGTTGCATGAGCCCCTCCCTTTGCTCTGGTGAAGAATTTCAGCTCTGAGAATCTCTTGATATGAAGCGTGTTTTCCAGTCCTCGGTCATTCACTGGACTCTTTTCTGAAACCTCTTAATCTGTTAACATTCTTCCTAAATCATGTATATGAGATGAGGACACTTTTAAACCGAAACTAGTTATAGACCTTTTCTGTTGTATACAGAGCTCCCAGGCTTGTACACACAAGAATTCCTCTCAGAGCTATCCATGCACTTCACACTGGATAAAATACATGGGAAGAATGGGAGCAAAGACGCTCCGCTCCTGAACCTTAAGGCTGAATCATACTTTTTAGACTTACTCTTAAGTTTGGTTACCTAGTACAGATAGCAGAGCTATGGAGGAGAACATCTAGGTCACCTCTTCTAGTTATTAAGCAAATGCAAAATAGACCAGAACTGCTCAGCCATACCAATGGCCTATAGACTAACTCTAGCCCATCTGGCTTAGTCTTCCTGAAGGAGGCGGAGAACGGCAGTAGGACCATTCCTGTAGTGAGCCTTTCTAAGGAGCCGCATGGAACTTCCTCATCCTGCCCTAACCCAAACCACTCCATTTCCCCAAATCAGCACAGCAGCAGTCCCGGGAAGTTGCTCAGTGGTTGGTGAAGGGTGAGGGTACAGATAGCTGCTTGCCTTGGCGGGTATGTTGGCTGCCTCTGTGGGTCATGATAGTGTGATGTGCTCCTCAAGTACTAGGTCCTAAAGTCTGACGAAGGAGGACCACTGGCTATTTCAGAAAATACTGGGCACCCTCATGAGGCAAAGGACTCTGTCTGCAGTGCTTTGGATGAAACTCAGTCCTGAGGTGTATTCAGAATGATCCACTAGGTTGAGCCCTTCGGGAGACCTTAATACAGAAATGCCTGGTCTGTGAATTCAACACAGTCCTAGGTGGGAAGGAGGCACAAACAGCTCAGGGCATCTGAGATGACAGCAAGTATGGGCTTTGAAGAAATACAGGGACTGCTGAGATCTGACAGCGAGGTACTACCTGAGTTTGAGCAGCAGCAGCTTCAATTTCAAGTATCTCAAACAGCCAAAGCCCCCTCTTTTTTTGCTAGACACATGTCCTCTACTGGATTTAGCCTTGAAGAGTTTGTCTGCAGACTCTGTGTGCTGTTTTCATCCTGCCACTGTTCTTTCCTTAGTGCTTCCCATCACTGCAACATTTTTCCTTATAGTGGCCCTGCTACTTGAGATCTTTGGCAAAGTTTATCTGGCCATAAATAAAATGTCCCAGGTTCTGATCTCATTTATTTCAGTGAACTTTAATAGAATTCCTCTAGATTTGCACTGATGCACCTGTCCCAATTAAGTTGTCCTAATGTGTATTTGCTAAATGCTAACTGCATAGTTGGCTCAGTACAGGATGCAGAGGACAAAAAAAAAAAATATGCATAACAAAAAATTGTTCCTTTCCAGATGTTACCTGCTCTCCTGGCCATTTGTGCACAACACTGTATTCATGGCAGTGGCTGCTCCCACAGTACTCCTACACCAGTGCTGAAATTAGTAAGACTTTTTTTAAGACTCTATTAACCTCTAGGTGTCTTGCTGACTTGTGTGAAGATTCATGTGTCAACACAATGTTAATATTTAACAATTATCACTGGGAGCTTCTTGTACCTCCTCCTTAGAAAATATAAAAATGTCCAACACCTACCTTCCTAAATTCCTATTGTTAATCTGAAGCAGATTCAGCTGATATGCTGGACCTTTATTAGTTATTATCACTTGCAATAGCCTCTGGCACAGGATTGCCACAGAATCTGCTTTCCCAGACGCCTTCCAAATTTCTCCATTTGCCAGAGAGAGCTTGTATTGTTGTGCATAACAAGAAATAGAAAAACAAAAACTGAGAGGATAAAGAATAAACTGAATGATTTAATTTCTGTTTTAATTCCAAAAACACATGAGGCCCTGGCATTTCCCACACACAACTGCTTTCTCTCTACACAAAGAGATATTTTTAAAATGGCAATGTACGCGGAATTATATATTGCTACTGGATAATGGTCTGCTGTGTAGAGATCATTGCTGAGACAAAGCTGAGGTATTTACTGAAGATAAACATTGAGGGAAAGCCAAGTTGTTTATTTTCTAAGCACCAGACCATAATTCAGGCATAGCATATAATATCATTAACATTATTACTAATACATTGGAGGCCTGGACATGCCCCATCACAAACTTGTTAAAACTCAAGGAGAGCAGAATGAGGTCCCAGATGAGAAATACACTCAGGCTGATGCACATATTGATGCCACAGGACAGCTTTCTGCCTGTGCCACAGGCAATATTCAAGTGTTATCCCTCTTGCTGGTATGTGTTCATCTGTAACTCAGGCAAGTGGCAAAAATGCTGCGTGGAGATGTGACTGCTAAAAGACAAAATTTCAGGAAGAACTGATTCCTACCCAAGGCAGGTTTAACCAGAAATTAATATAAAACTTTTGCTTATTCTTCAAGTTTGTTTCTGGCAAACAAACAAGTGAAGGTGTGATGACCAGCCTGTCATCACACATTTTACAGCTTTCAGAACTGATTTTCCAGGTACCTGTGAATAATTCACGCACATCTTTTTCTCTGAACATTTGCGAAGCACCGTTAAGTGCAAGAATGTTGGAAGCTTCAAGTAAAAGTAGGACCTGGTGCTAGGTGGCAAGGGAGGAAGAACGGCTTGGTGCTTCTTTGGGGTGGATTCTGCAGCAGTTCTTGCATGCACAGGAATGGCAGGGCTCCTTTGGGCACATGCTGGTGAGGGTTTTCTCTACATATACATATACATATACATATACATATACATATACATATACATATACATATCCTGTATATGTACAGGCTGAGAGCTATGGCTGAGTTTGCTTTGAGGAGGGAACCCAAGCTGGTGCTAAGCGCCTGTTCTTCCTAGGCAGATCCACCCTGTACCTCACCGCAGCACTGAGCAAAGTCACCACCCTTCCATACCTGGGAGTTACTGTTGGAGCACTGGCCGTGGCTTCTTTTTCTCACAGGGTTAAACGCTTTTACTCTGGGATGGCTGTGCAAAGTAGATCTTGGGCATAGGAAGATATTCAAACACTTAATTCTTACCGATTTAATGGTCATTAGGCACCTAAGTACCTTCATGGGCTGGGACATGACTCCTTCGTAAATCCTTCCAAAGAGGTCAACAACATGCTTCTGCATTGTATGCCTCTGAATACATTCGTTTCAGATTGGCTAAAAAGTAGACACATGCATCTAGAGAAAATACCATACCCACATGCATTATACTAGTAAGGGCAACTAGCAAGTAAGGGAAAGTAAGGGCAAACAAATATCTAGTAATATTCTCATTTTAAACACTATAATCCAGATTCTTGAAAAAAAAAAAAAGGCCAAACTTTCCTATATTGTGTATGTGACTTCATTTTCAGAGGTACTGAACATCCAAGGATATGTATCAGCATCATTTAAAGGAATAAAAACTTCTGTGTTTTCTGTTACTTCAGAGAAATTAGACTATTTCTGAACCATCCAATCTTTCCATAAGCGTACTGATGTATAACAAAAATATGGAAAAGAAAGGAAAAAAAATGGGATAGGAAGAACTGATTTGTTTTTCAGAGTATTATTCTAACCATCAAATGTTTTGGCCATGCTCTTTGGCCAACAGCATGTGATTCTCCTCTATGTCGGCTTTGATAGATGCTTGCAATATATCTTTGTCATCAGCAATTTCCTTCCTAACCCCAAATCTCACCACTGTCCCGAGAACTGCTTCAACGCTGATTTGGTAAATTCTGCTTCTGCCAGTGTAATTAACAGTGTCTTTTCTGACTGCATGCACATGGGTTTCAAAGGAGAAAGAGGTCACTGAAAGAGCTGGTGCCCCAAGGCTTGTCCTTACACTAGGTCAGGACACAGGTAGGGTGGTTTCCTCAGCACCAGTGCAGAGGGGTCCTCAGTAAAGCAAACTTGTCCTATGGTGCACAGCCATGTTTACCTGCAGCTATGAATTTGTGCTAGTTGTTTGCAAGGATTTTTTTACAGTATTTGAATATAAGAAGTTGGCAACAACAGAAATGCCAAGGGAACATAATGTGATTTATGCTATTACAGCAAGTGCTATGAGGTAAGCTGACCTGATTACAGAATAGTGTGTTTGAAGCTTTTCTTCAGTTTTGGCATACTCCCACTGGAGTTATAATTTTGATTTTAGATCTTGGCTGCAGAGGCCATATCTGGCATGTAGCTTTTATTACTTATATTTCAATATTCTTAAATGTTTTTATCAAGATCAACAAAAGTCACTATATACTCATATAGTATACAATCATACTTGTCTCGGTCTAGCTATGACTGTCAAAGAAATCTGGAAGAAAGTGGTGTACAAGCAGCAAAAACACCAAGAGCTTACAACTCTCAAGTTATTCTCACAGCTTTGTCATTTTGTTTCATGCCCATCAGAAGTTTTGGAGATTTATTAAGTGGGATATAAATGAAACGGAGTGGTAGAGAGCAAGGAGAACAGGAGAGGATGAAAGAAGAAGCATGCACATACATGCATGCACAGACAAATGCAAGACAAATGCATGTATGACACAGGCTGGTGTTTGGATTTGTTTAGGTACCTGCATATGAATACCCAGCTAAAACTGAGTATTCATATACAGACAAGGGTGCAATTGTTAAGAAAGGCTCAGCAATGAGTTACTGATAGACATGACTCAGTAGATGTCGGTAGATCAAAGAGCTTTCCTGTTCCCAATTTATTTCACCCAGGTGAAAGGCTGTCGATTGGCTCTCAGAAATTCTTACATCTTTGTTGGCTTTTCCAGTTTGCTGCATTCCTTAAGGTCTGACAGTTGCTTGATTTCAATGAAATAACTGTTCCAAAATTTGCATTTTTAATATGCCTCATCTGTCTGTAGTAGAAATCTTGATCTGCATCAGGTCTAGAGTGTGATAGTTCCGAGATTTGTGGTCTGATCTACAAATGTCAGGACAATCTCTAGCCACTGCATTCCTTTCTGTGTTGCTAACTTGGCATTGCAATAATCAATTACCTACTTTTATAGTTACTAATGTATTGTAATAACAACTTGGCAGCAAGTATAGCATAAAAATCTATTTTTTTTTCATGGCTACTTACGGTAGTTACCTGAATTTAAGACTTTAAGACTACTAGTTCTGTGGTCTCTCTTGAATCATCCATGCCTGTGATGTATTTGACAACATATGTTTTGGCAAGTCAAACAGGCTTCCCTAGAAAGAAAGAGACAGTATTATTGCCTACATGAGATGGTATATGTTTAACACCAGTACAGTCAAGCCTCTTTGAGGAGCATAACAATTTCAATTAACACAATGTTTTCAGAAATTAGCCTTAATCTGTTTATATGAATAAATTCATTTGCAAATAAAAGTATGTTGGAGTTGGTTTTCTGTTGAAAGTACCTCAGGAGCATGTTAATGTCAACTGCTTCAAGGAAATTCAGTAGACTGTAAAAGGAAAACTGTAATTACTGGATTACTTGGTGCTCTAATATTCAAAGTTATGATAATGAGGGATGAATTAAGTATATTGGACCCAGGAACCCCTGCCTTCTAGACTCAACTTCATAGAGGCTTTAATTGGCTACTATGCAGAGTGCACTCATATTCATGTTAGGGCGCTTATACAAGTACCCTCACAGCATTTGTTCTGATCCTTTCTGCTTTCACGTCCCATTAAGCAGATGTGAGGAACAACCCTTGCCCTCTACTCCCTAACTACACAGATGAAAAAAAAAGTAAATTAAAAATAGTTGTTGTTTTGGCATGACTTATACATTATAACATATATGTTTTTTTTCTGTTCTGTTAATGTTAGAACTGCTTCAGCAGCCAGAAAGTGGGGCTAAATTTTACAGTTTCTGCTGATAAAATTGGTTTCTCTGTTGGACTGCTGAAGATGGTGAACAGCGGTGATAGCTTGCTAGCTGGAAGCCTCAAGCAGGAGCAGCACAGCACATTTCTGTTTCAGAACTTTATTGATTTAAAGGATATTTGCATATTCATTGGTCCATTATTACTATTTGCTCTTTGCCATGCATCCCCATCTTGCTGCTGCACATATAGATATTGTATTTTATACTGTATAGCTCTGCAGTCACTGTTAGGGAGACCGTGCTTTAGTGCAGTGATGAAAGTGACCTCAGAGATGGACCTCCTGCAGCAGTCTGTTTCAATGGGGTATCAGTCAACATGGCTATGAATGTTATTGTAAGAAAGACAAGGTCAAATTCAATTGGAGCAGAAAGTTCTCTGGTTTGTGACGGTCTTCATCTCTCTGTATCTCAGAGGGCTGAGAGTTGAAAGCGCTGAGGCTGAGCACAGTCTGCACACACTCTGCAACTCTCTGTGGCTTTTTGTAGTGACCATGGGCAGTCTCAAAGATCAAGAGGCCAATTTAGACTTCATATGCCATGGACAGTCAAGCAGCAAACAGAGGACAGGCTAGATTTGTTCATAGCAGCCTATGTTCCATTCCAATGTTTGTCAATATTTGGGATTTGGTCCTGAGAAATTTAGGATCAAGAAGATCACCTCCATGGGCCCCATCACAGTGTACATCAGAAGGAGTCTTTACACCAGGAGGAGAGTCTGGACACAACTGCTCGCAGAAGCTACTGCAGACAATTACTGTCAACCACAAATTCAAAGCTACTACTAAATTACAGACTTAGCCAATACCAAGCTTGTACTACACAGAGGCTATTCAAAACCTGTGTTCCCACACTTATCAGAAACTTTCTTTTTGCTTCAGGTCAGCTCCAGACAACTGTTCTTCTACCAGACCAGAGCCTGCTGATCACAGCAGGTCAATAGGCATTCTAATGTTGTTTTTAATGAGTGTGTGCTTGAGTACCCACTGCATATGCTATGTGCCTTTCCTTTGTCAAGGCATGAATACTATGCTTGATGGTTTTGAAAAATGTGCATTAATTATGTGTAACATTGAGCCCAGCCCAAACATCAAAAGGAGAGGTAGCTGCTCACCTTCTCACTGGAGGCTTGCTTGATGAACTCAGTGATCTATGAGCTATACTATGCATGACCATATATTTTGCCCTTAACTTCTGCTCTTTGGCATCCATATAATAGACCTGAAATCATAATGATTCTCATAATCCTTCCATACCTTTCCAATCAAAATTCTCAACTCAGTTAAAAGAATTAATTCATACTAGAGATGGCCTCATTATTTGTATGTTTTGTTCTGGTGATCATGGGGTGAGGCAGATATTTAAACTGTAAAGAGAGAATGGAAGCAAAATGGATTAAGGATGACAAAAGGTGGAGGAAAAGAGAGGGCTTTTATGTTTTTCTTCTTCAAGCAGAAGAAAATCTAGTGGTATGTACTACAAGAATTCACAACAGAGAAGCAGAGAAGCTGTTTCATAACAGAGAAGGAGTCCCCATTTCTGCCAAATCTAAGTGCATTGACAATACTAACTGGTTTTCTTACTTACCTGTTGTGAAACCTTGAGGAGGATTTGCTCTGTGTCTCCCAGGAGTTAGAAAATTGCTGAATTTAACAAGTAACAAAAGCTTTCTACTAAGCACTAACAATGGTGACTTTGAGGAGTGGAAAAATCTCAAGTCTCCCCTCCACTTCATGCTTGAAATGAGGCATTTTTCCCATTTCTCCTGAGATGCTCCTCAAGCTCAGAGGAGACATAAAAGAAGAAAATTTCTGTAGAAAATGCAACTTGTTGAAAATATTGTCCTGTATTGTTGACACTCCTTTAAGCACTAGCAGGAGACAATGGTTTGGACCTATCTGTCTAAATTATTAGTCGGATTGTGTCAGTGTTAGCTGGGGAATTCTTCTAAGCAACATCAGTTGGTGGCAATGACAACATTCCAGAAGGCTTATTTAAAAAACAGTGTATTGTGTAATTCTTTTTATTTGTCCATTGCACAATCTATTTGCTGATACTTGTTTCTTGCCCTCCCTCTCTCCCTTCCTTCCTCCCTCCCTCTCCCCTAGGCTATCAAACAGAGCTGCCTAACCTTACACTCATCCATCAACCTGGAATTATTAAGAGAATAACAGCAGAGCATTTACAAGTGGATGGGATGGCGTGCTGGCTGCTTTTCAAGAACATAGAGTCAGTGCTACAAAAACTTTGCAAGATGGCAATTTTCTTATGCTGGCTGTTCCTTACCCCGCTAGGTTGTGAAAAAAAGAAATGCATCTTAATTTTTGTTTAACTAATATAGGATGATTCCAAAACTATTAATCATACCATATCTAATACCAAATCATAATTCTATGTTAGTAAAGTTCTGTTCTGTTTCTGACTTTATTAAGGACAGACTTAAGAATCAGTATCAAAAGTGCATCAAGATGAAGCCAGGAAAACATGGATCATACTAAAGGACTTTTTTCACTGATTAAAAGATAGAGGCTTTGATGGAGTAGAGCTGCAGTGCAATAATCTAGGTATATGATCAACATTTTAGGGTGTGCACAGAGGTATCTAAGCCAGTGCTGCTGCACAGTTTACTCCCACAGCTGGAAGAGCTGGAAAACAGTGCAGTGACTCCATGCAAGCCAGCACTGAACCAGAAGCAATATAGTCCTACGTGCTAGATGAACATGATTATGCTGCCTCTCAGGCCTACT
This sequence comes from Rhynchotus rufescens, assembly GCA_032273925.1. Taxonomy (NCBI): domain Eukaryota; kingdom Metazoa; phylum Chordata; class Aves; order Tinamiformes; family Tinamidae; genus Rhynchotus; species Rhynchotus rufescens. The sequence continues at coordinate 1,577 of JAVCKT010011980.1, read as the reverse complement.
TGGCATAGCTGCGTGGGGCTTTGCTAGGCTGTGTGGACTTGCCAGATGAGCTCAGTGCTGGTTTGGGGATCTCTGCACTGTGGTCTCTGCAATGTAAATGCACCCTTGAAATGAAGCTAATCTGTTTGACTTCTGAAGGCCAGGAGAATGCTTGCTGAACCACCAGCATTGCTCTGATTAAGTGGGATTGTGAGAAGAAGAAAGCTGCCAGGCTGGACAGTAGCTTTTTCCCTAATATCAGGAAACACTGAAAAGCTGATCTCTTTGAGAATCCTCTGTTCTGTTAATTGGGCTCCAATTTTGCCATTTTTTATGCCATTTTATCTAAATGTCAGCAACCAGGTGAGAAGTTGCTCTCAAGGGAGAGCAGTCAGTTGTCAGGAGCTGCCCGTGGGCACAGGGTGTCTCCAGGAGAGACTCTGCCGAGGCAGCAAGAGAAGCAGCCGGCGCTTCAGCTCTGGGTGGGGAGCAGACAGGAGTTCACCTACAAAGCTCTTCTGCTGTAGGTCCATTTTCTCTCACTTGCCTTTGTCCTAGGTAAAACAGACTTCACTTTAGAAAGGCTGTTTGGGTATGGACACCACGCTGTTCCTGGAGGGCTGAAGAAGAGGAGTCAGGGCCATGAGGTAATCCTAGCTGCCCATGGGAAACCTAAGAAGGGCAGAGGCATGGGGCCCCATGGCAACAGATGTGTGCAAGTTGGAGGCCCGAGCGCAGAAAAGGGTGCGTTTGGTGAGATCAGGAAGGCAATTAACACAGTTATCAAGCCCAAAGTTATGCATTTCCCTTTGTGTGTGTGCGTGTGCAGCTATGTGTCAGCTAAGGCATGAGGCACAGCCTATTGTTCATAGTCCTCTGTAAATCTGACGTAGAGCATTTAATACCAAAGAAAGTAGCATAGTCACACCACTAAAATATGAATAATTTTCAGTGGCTCCCGCACTGACTGCACTTTCTCCACTCAGTAACAACACCATGTGGTGACCCAGCCGGAATGGCAGCTCCATGGCTCTTCACGCTCCATCTCATGTTGTGGAGCTTCTTGGCAGGAGCCACACAGAGACGAATGGCAAGGAACATTTAACCGAGTTGTTGCTTGTGAAGAAATATCCCAAATTGAGCAACAAATGCACAAAACTCAGAGCATAATTTCCCGTGAGAGCCTCCTTTGGCAGGTCCACACAAAGGAGAGAAGCTGAATGATGAATGGCATCACTGAAAACTAACATTTCTTCTCCCCTAGCCACCTTCTCCCAGTTTTTTATCGGTTCATTTCTGAGCCTCCCTCTGCTTCTCCGTCCTGCTGCTGTGATGCTCACCCTGCCTGATCCCACTTGGCTTTTGTACCTCTCTGCCTTCCTTTCTGGTTCTCTTCCTCCCCAATATTCACTCTCAATGACTTATTTTTTCATACTGAGAACCTGTCTCATTGATTACGCTTCCCTCTGCTTCTCCTCCTTCCTGATGTGACCTTCAGCTCTGTATCAACACATTTAACAAAAGACCTGGTCTTTTAACTTGACTTTCTTCAAGTACAGTTCCCTTCTTTTTTTTTTTTTTTTTTTTTTAAATACAAA
>JAVCKT010011979.1:0-43098 GCA_032273925.1 Rhynchotus rufescens | reverse complement strand
GTGGGCAGCCAAGTCCTGAGATGGAAAGCTGTTAATTCTGCTTTATTCATCTATTGTTTTCTCATCCTGCACTTTCAAGGATATATTTTTTTTCCTGACGATCAAAGATTTTATATTCCATGTAGCAGCAGCTTAGCATGGAGTAGGAGCCGGGTCTTCCCTATCACTTTCCTCCCAGTTTTGCTTAGCATATAGCATAGGTTATTTGCAGGGAAGTTTCAGCTGCGTATAAAATCAAAGTACAATTTGCCCACTGATGAGATGGTATGTTTCAGGATACTTAAAAATCACTATTCATGCATTCTGTTCTACAATTTTATTATTTCAAGAGAAAATAATTTCTTAAAATTAATCTTCAGATCATAGTCCATACCAGGAGCAATTTAGTATGCAGATTTCTATCAGGGCTTTGTCCTGCATTTAAAAAAAAAAAAAAAAAAAAAGTGCGGTTGCTATAATTTAAAAAAAAAAAAAATTTACTTGTTTAGTTTGTGGAGGGGGAAAATAAGCTTTATTTTAAATTAAGAGAGAGGGGGAAAAAAAAGAGAGAAGGAAAGGAAGCGATGGAGTTTAGCTATGCTCTTGTGCGCTTCTCTAGGCAAGCTACCTCTCCCGCTCGGTGCACGCGCGTTGGTAGCTCCGGAGAGCTCCATCTTTCTTGCAGTGATGACTGGAGGAAGGGGGGAGGGGGAATCACCTAGGTTCGCCAGGTCATAGGCCAGGTGCTCTTCCCAAGTAGGCCTTACCAGAGTGTCTTCCCCGCTTTATTCGGCAGTCCTCCTGTTTCACAGTGTCCCTTTAGCGTTTCTTATTCCCTAGCGTGCAAAACCTGCGAAGAAAAATACTGCATATGAGATCTGAGAGGAGCAGTAAGTGTCTTCTCCTTGGCCATGGCAACTTGGCGTCCCCAATAGTCCATCTCGCTGCTTTGCCTTGCCCAGTCTAACCAATGTGCAGACTACTGTACAACAGCATTGTCCTGAACAGGTAGTCTGAACACTGGGGCGACGGAGCAGGATCTCCGGACGCTTCTATTTATTTATTTTAAATCCTCTTTTAGTCTTGGGGAAGAAGGAAGAGAAAAAAAAAAAAAAAAAAAACTGCCTTCCTGCATCACGGGTTGTGCTCGGCTCTCCCTCACACTCTGCAGCACTCACTGAACCACACTGAAGGGCTGTGATTTCCAGTCTTGACGTGGCACATTTGCAGCAGACTGGGGATCTGGCAATGAATTTAGGACCAGGAAAAGGGGGAGGGCTGGGCCTGAGAGTCCATATATGGGATGATGTCACCCTAGGGAGGTTTGGGTATGCACTGTGCCGCTGGTGAGACCGCTAGAATTGCCTGCTCTCAGACATGGGTCTGTGTATAAAATGGTACCAGATGTTTTAGTGTAATGTTAAGCAGTCATTTCATCTTCAGGCCAGATTTTTTTCTTCAACTGGGCAGGAAGTGGGCCCCAGTATGGAAAAGCTGTAAAAAGTCAAGATGTACAGTTTCGCCGCAGCCAACGGAGGAGCGAGCTAGGGGAGACGCAGAATTTGCTCCGTTGCGGGGACTGCAAAACTGAGTTTACCAAAAGATTTGCACTCGAGAAGCGAGCGCAATAAAGCGCTGCTTATTTTGCTGCTGCTTAACGACTGCAGTTGTGCTTTTATATTTTGGCGTTTCAGACTAAGAAAAGGGCAAATAGGTTCATTTTTTCTTGGAACTGTCAGCGGCATGCAGGCTGCCGCGACTTGAACAGTAATTAGAGTTACTTCCTGAAAGTGAAGCCCCCATGAAAAGTCTGGAGAAATGTTCTTTGTCATAGCCTCTACATGAGTAATTAGTTCCACATGTGGCCTTCCTATTTCCCTTCAGCTATTTTGGCTGGCTGGCTGAATACTTTGCTATAGCTCAAGACTTAAAGAAGCTTTAAAGTTTTCATTTCAAGCATCCACTGTGAAAATAGCTATTTCTGGTGTCATAATAAATTGCTTCTGGTAGATCAGTGCTATTAGGCCTGGCATTGTTTTTCGCTGGTAACCCTGCTGGTCCCGTTTTTCTTTTAATGGTGCTTGATGGAATTATCCTGCTAAATTTTATCTTTGATGTTTACCAGATCTATTGAATTTTGCCAAGTATGACTTTACCGTAGATTTTAAGATATTCTCCCCACAGGCATCTATCCTTGTTCTCCTGCAGACTTTCTTTCTCTCTGTTACTTGTGCCTGCTGATTCTAAATGTACTTGCATTTTTCCTTTTGAAAATCTGCCTTAACCCTTGTTCTAAAACAAAGGAGCTCTCCTTAGTGAGTATTCAGTAGTATGCTCTTCTGAAGTCAAAACTCCAGGTGACGTGAATAAGATTTAAAAAAAGACACTTAAAGAATTTTTACTGCATTTTAAAATAATTTTTTAGTTTATTTTGATTTTTTTTTTCCTGCCTAGAAGCCTGATCGATATGAGGCAAAAGTCAGTACTTAGTGTTTATCCCAAAAGGTGTATGCCCTTTAAGTTTCTGGATGGCTTTTGATACAAGATGAGCGAGCGAGCTCTGGTCTCCTAAATAGCATCCTCCTGGTACTGTTTTTCCTGGGTGATGGCAGGTTCTCCATGAGCCATCAGTCCGAGAGGCACGTGTGGAGCAGCGTGCAAAACTTTTAACTTCAAGGAGGATGAAAACAGTAAATTTGAAAGGCAGGCAGGTTGGATTTGGAGTCACAGATCAATGAGAAAAGTGGTGGCTATTGGTGCACTTGGTGGTGGTGGCGGACCAAGCACCACATCTGGTTTGGATTGTGCCTCCAGTTCTACTGTCCCGATGGCAAGAGACTATCCATGTGTCAGTGGGATTTCTGAATAGCAAAGATAGATGCTTGAAGAAGCTATACAAAGATGTGTAATATGCAGAGTATGTTGTCCTCTTAGGAGCAGGAACGCCATGTCAATGTGTAAGAGAAAGAAAATAGGTGGGTAAAAGCTTTCAGAGAGAAGGCTGAGAAAGCAGGACACAGCATGGACAAACCAGGAGGGCTTTGTGCGCACATAGAGGTGAGCCCTGAGCAGTGAGAGATTTTTGTGAGTTAGGACCCTTGCTTTAGAGGAACAGATTTTCGCCAGTGAGGAATCAATAGCGATGAGTTGCTGAATGTGCCCTCAGTGCAGGGTGTCGATACGTTGTCCAGAAAACACAGTATTTGAAGAATCCTCTCTTCCCACGTGCTACAGAGAAGCTAAGCAGTTTAGATTGCAAAGATCCTGAATAAAAGCAAAGGCTTGGATGCTGTCCTCATCCAAAGCTGAGGAGGTGAAGCTTTGACTCCTGACGACTGCAGCAGTGACGGTCCGTGCATCCTGCCCGAGCTGGTTAAGCAGAACCAGAGCAGCTCACTGCAGTGCAGCCTGGAAGTCCTGTCCCTCTTGGCTCATTTCCTGCCAAAAGCAGAGCTCCGGAGGAATGGACAGTGTGAAAAGGGTTTGGGGGTTCGGCCTACTCCGAAAGTTGCCCAGTCTGTGCTGGAAGGGTCTTCTAGTGGTCCTTTTATGCATCTTTCTTGTCCCCTCCGAAGGGCTAGTTGATGAGCTTCATGTATCTGTGTTAGACCTTTGGACCAGTCCCTCCTTTTTCACTTGATGTCTGTTTGGAATCTCATAATTCCCAAAAGAAATCAGTATCTCTGTTCCTTCTGATAACACAGCTCATGCTATACCTGAAATATTTGAAATCTTCCCGTGAACTTTTTTCCTTGAAGCTTCGGACAAAATGGATAAACTTCTGACATTTTCATTAAGTTGTAGTTTTTAAATGGCAGTTCATTTTCATGGTTGCAGTAATCTTGGTTCAAAAAGAGAGTGTTTAGATCAATAATAAATTACTACTCAGAGCCTATCTTAATTGCTTCCAGCAGGTAATAAGCTTTAATTTTTTTAATGAAATTGTCAGCAGGATGACAAACCTGTCATGTCTATGGGCTGTGCCCAATGATAAAATTATTTTCTACAAGATTAAAATGTCTTAAACGTCCTTTAAAAAAATGGAGGAAACTGCAGTTTTTGAAAAGCTCAACTTCATTAATGCTTACCTGCAGGGTTATTATGAAAAAGGAAAATTGCTGTAATTGTGCTTATTCTTTTCCTGCTGCACACAGTAAAGTGGCAGGCCGCTCTTCACACTGAATGGGACAGCATCTTTGAAACAATCTTGGAGTGTGTAGCTAGAAGGGAATCTCTATACTTTTGTTTTCTTTCTAGGTCATAGTTAAACTAGGGAAGCAGCTGCTGAATTGCTACTCATATACATTTTTACACTAAAAGCATAGTTGTTATAGGAAATGTTTGGATAACTTTAAATTTTTTATCCATATTTTTCTCAACCTCTAGATAAGATCCAGGAACTAGAGAATAGTGAACTGAATGTCTGCAGCTGATAAATGAGTTGCAGTAACAGCAGACAATTGAACAGAGTTATTCTTAAAATCATTCTGCGACAGAAAGTCATGTCTGCCATAACTTTTTTTTTTGCATATCCAGCAGTAAAAGTTAACCCATTTCTGCTCTCAAGAAGCTGAATCCTGAGCTAAGAAAATTGGAAACAGGTAGGCATAGAACACATGGAACAATAGGAGCGAGCTGTGATTTTTGTCGATACAAAAAACCATGTGAGACTATCCCTAGATCAGACTTTGTAGGCAATGTTAACAATCTCTATTAGTAAAAATGTGCTTAATTAAGCTTATGGATGGTGATTAGCTTAGAGAAGGTTAGGAAAGGTGATGGTGATCTTTAGAAAGCCAAACTAAACTAAGCAAGCGGAGAGCTTAATAGAGCGGGGGGAAATAAAAGTGAACAAGTGCAAAGGAGTAGCGTCAACTTGCAGAAAAGTCCCCTTGGATTACATCAGAAAACTCTGCTCCCTTTTGACTAGAGTGCTTGGGCTATGGATCCAAGAAGGACAGTAAGTATGTGCAGGGAGAGGAGGAGGAGGGTTTAAGGAAACATCTCCAGGTAAGGAGAGAGGATCTGATACTTGGTTGCAGTTTGTCACCTTTCTGTTAATATCCCTGAGAATTGGGCAAGGTCTGATACAATCTAGCAATCCTGGTTCTGAGTACTGCACTGCAGTCTGACCTATTAATGTGTCTATATCTCTGTGTATCTCTCTGTTTTTGTATTTACTTCTTGGAGATTTTATTACTTTAGGCCAGTACATGGAGGAATGATCCATGTTTATCAGTAGTGCTATCCATTATTACCGGAATATCTTGTGCAGTGTTGCTCGTTTTGCACCTGGAGCTTCATCTCTTCATTGGGACATTGAGATGTGAGAGAAAATCATGAGAACTGGCAGCCGTGTTTCATAATGAGAGTCAAGAGCCCCTTGGGTAACACCACTGTTCAAAGACCTCACGTTTGTATGGTTGACAATAGACGCATCTTTAAATGCTGCTCTGTTTTCTGACCAGGCTAGCCTTGGTGTTGTATTTGGGTTTCTTCTTTTGTAAGTGACTTTTACCCAGCTCCCTGGGTGCTGGCTACCCTTCCACTAAAGCCCCCCCAGTGGTGTAGCTCCTGTGAGTAAAGCAACAATGATCAGGTGAGCCTGTCTTCTGCTCCCAATCCTTTCCCTTTCCCATTTTCACTTGCCCACTCTGGTGTGCTCTACCTCTTCATCAGCCATAACTCAGATGCTTCTATATATTTCTTTTCTGTCTACCCTTTAGCATACTGTTTTTTTTCCTTTCTCTACCTTACTCCATTTTGCTGTTGTTCTCCACACATTTTTGTCTCACATTTGGTGCAAGAGGGATGACTGCAAAGAAAGTGCAGCCAGAGGGGGTCAATCCAGCTATTCTAGGCATCCCACAAAGCTTGAATTCCAGCAGCTAAGTTTTGGAGTCCGTGTCCGCCACATATGTAGCGAGCAGGGGACAAGTCCGTGGCTCTACAGTGTACGTGTCAGCTAGCTGAGGGTGACACCTGCCCTTGCATGGGAGTCAACAGAGACAGGAGGTTCGGTACTGATGCCGCTTTATTGATAATAAATATGTAAAGCCCTAGTTACCTTCACCTTGTTGTAACGCACACACCATTTTGTGTTTGTTATTGTTCAGAGATTTTACTACCTTAGGAGCCAGTGGTCGTGTGTGTAATTGAAAATGTTTGAAAATAGCCAGAGTCCCCCAGCTCAGCATCTTTGTGCTTGCTTAAGTTTCCCCAGCTTAAGCTGTGCCTGTAACTAGACATCTGAACTGATTTTTAGGGGGAGCTGTATATGTTTAGCACGGTTCAACTTGTTTTTTACACATGGCACAAGTGATTGTGATGACTGAATTGCAGTGTTTAGTTTGCATATAGGTTTTGATTCCTGTTAAATAAATATCAGCCTTGTTGACTTGTTATGGCCTAATGGGAGGTATCCTCTCTGCCTGTCATGTTATACTGCAGGAAGAGAACAGGATATGGAATAGCTTTGACATTTCCTTAGTCACTGCTTACTCATACACAACACACAATTACTGGAGATGCAAATTTAGCTGAGCTAAGTTAATTTTCAGAGTGTGGGAGAAAAGCACGGTATGCCCTGGATTGACACTGTCTTCCTTCTCGAGTGCTGTGATCTCCTCAGGCTTGGTTTTAGCCCTGCAACATGTTGATGGTAAAGGTTTTTGGGTCCTTTATAAAACCCAGATGTGCAGCTGAATCCAGCGCTCCTTTCCCCCACTTGGACTCAAAACGATTCAGCCAGGCTACCACGTCACTGAAAATCATTGTTCCTCTCGCAGATCTCACCTCTGCTACCAAGTGATGGTAGTATTCAGCAAAGCAAAATAACTGGGCAATAAAGAGGAAGGAAGCTTTTGAATGAGTGTAGTAGGTTGCTGTTTACTGGCTAACAAAGGCAAACGTAGATAATAGATAAATTTGCAGTGATTTCTTTTTTCCTTTCCAAAAATATCTTTTTGAAAATAGAACTATCTAGCTGGGAAAAAAATTGCTTTTGTTAGAGAATTTTTTTTACTTTGAGAATCCTGGGTGAAATGTTTGGGTTGGGAAATCTTTTGTTGGATTTACACTGATGGTTTTATCTAATGAGAACTCAAACCCCTTAAACGTATTTTTTATGAACATTCTTCTGCTCAACTGAGAGAGGGTTTGTTGCTTTTGCCTTTTTTTTCTGGTAAAATTTTGTTGCAGCTATTTCTATGTTTCAGTAACATAATAGGCTCTGGGGGCAGATCTTGGAGATCTTTGACTAATGAATACCAGTCACGTGAGAGCAAAAACATGATTTATTACTGGAGAATATTTGTGATAGTAATTCTTTTTTTTTTTTTTTTCGGGGGAGAGGAGATCAAGGAAGAGAAAGATGCAATTGAGAGGAGTTAGTGGGAGAATAATGTTAACTCTCACCTCAGTTCAAGTCTGGTTTGCGATGCCAACATTGTGAATGATCACAAAACAAAAATATCCATCCTTTTCACATTTAGGAATATTCTTGAAGGAATTCTATTATAGAAGCTGATCTTAAAATGAACACCAGCAATATTGCTCAGGGCCTCTAAAACTGAAAGCCATTTCTTCTAATATTTATTGTCTTTGGCAGAACTATCATCCTCTCTTTATATTAACTGCTGCATGAAGCGCCATCTTTGTCTTGCCAAAACTTCTGTTCATAATGTACTTTTTTTTCTGAAGTTGACTTACTTTTGATAAAGACTTAACAATAACAAGTCAGGTTCTTGAATGTGAAATAGTGAGTTCCTTTCCTGAGACTGAATATAGAAATCAGTCATCTGCGCTGTGAGATGTGTGCTCTAAGAAGAGGTGGGTATCAAAGAACCTCAGTGGAGCTGCTTTGCTCCAGCCCCATGAAATATTTAAGTGGAGCCACCTAAAAACACCATTTGTTCTCTTTTATGGTTTTTTGAGTTCTAAATTATATTTTCAAAGACAAAGTGAAATCCAAAGAGCAGTCAGGTCAGGAATATCCCAGGGTAGGTATAAGAACTGGGTATTGTTTGAGTTTTCTGTAGGTCGTGATGATTTAATCGTGTCCTGCTACCATCAGACTTGAGGGCCTAAGCACAGGGGCTTAAATGAGAGCTAAGGGACAAGTTAAAAGTGTTTTGAGTATTCAGAGATACTGACATGTCTGATCAGATCTGTGCCCTGCAGAATTTGGGTGAACTAGTGGATACTGATCTTGCCGTGTGTAACTCTTGTTTATTTTTTAGGAAAGCTTTCTTTCTTTTTTTTTTCTGAAAATGTGTGCAGCAGGAGTGCTAGGAGGCATTAATAATCTTTCTGTGATGCTTACTGTACATGCTTATCCTACAGTAAAGCTCTAGTGCTTTGCCTTACCTGTTGCTGTATGTAATAACGTAAGGAATTTGTATTTATCGTGGCTTCATTAACGTCCTCTCTGCAGTTAAGACAAGCTACATTCAAGATATCTATGAGCCACTCTCCATTGTATTGACCAGGGGGACACTTCTGAGTGTTTGACAGTACTTGGCTGTCTAAAGTTACTGCAGCTATTCCTCAGAAGTTTAGCGAAACATACTGTATTGAGGCTTTCTGTTATATATGTTATGCATTTCTTTTTCTTCTTAAATTACTAAGTATTTTCAGAATATTTATGCAAGTTTCAAAGCAACTAAGCAGTTCACTAACTGAGGTGGTCTAAGAGATGGAGGTGTATGAGAAGACGCATGAAGACTTTTCGAATAGTCGGTTAGCTTTAAGGTGCTGGTTTCTTGCTGTGATAAGGAAGATCTACAATGAAAATTGTTTAAAAAGGCCTGTCCTGTGCTAACTTCAAACACCTAAACTGATGCTGTTTGGCTTTTGTTCTTCAGAGGTCAGAAAGTTGTAGACTTTTCTTTTTTATTTTCTTTTTCTTCCCTCCTCCTCCCCCATCACTGTCAAAATCACAGCATAACTTTAGCTGTTGCAGTACAGAACCCCAAAAAGGAATAATACTGCCTTCCTCCTTGGAAGGTTATCTTTCCCCTGCACCATCTTTTTTTCCCCCCCTCTTCCTCTCTCTTCTTTTTTTTATTTGTCACGCTAATTCATGCTTTACCATCTCTCACTGATAGTGACTGTCACTGCATATTTATCTGTTCCATTCATGGCAGTCTCTAGTTTCATTCCAGTCCTAGCTTTGCTGATGGAAAGTTTTTTCCTTGGATCTATAGAATTACCCTTTCTGTCATACAATTGAACATCTTTACTTCTGAAAAACCTCACCTAACAAATCCGTGCACTACAAAAGTTTTCATAACATTATTTTCCAATAGTTTCTTCTTCATCTACCCTTCTAGAATGCTTCTACAGGACTTTTGATTGTAAGTGTGTTCTTCTTCTATATAACTTGTAAATCCCATGCATTCAAGCACACTAGCTTTTCTGTGACCTCGAATGTGTGCTTATATCTACTGGTTGCATTAAGGAAATGAGAAAGCAATGTCAGGTCTGCAGCACTCAGTCACTGGTTGCAAGTTAAAGCACTGTCTGCATACCTGACTTTCTGCATCCCATTCCAGAAAGTCAATTTTCAATGATCTTAGCAAAGACAAACTGTCATAAATGTCTATCATGTTCTCATGCACATAAGAAAAGGGTTCAGATCATGTGTTCCACACACCAGACTTGGCTGAAAACCACTGTGGGGATGTCATGGGTCTTCCCACAGCTTCCCTTTACAGGAGGACCTGTCTAGTGGATGCCACTGGGTTTTTACTTTTTGCTCAAAATAGGAAGACATGAAATATTTGACAGTAAATATAGCACTGAATGTTAGTAAACTGAAAAGAACTGATGGAGTTTTGGAAATTATCTGAAAGTAAGTTTGGAATTTGTTTTTTGGCAAGTTAAAAGTGTAAGAATATTAGAAAAAGGTCAAGGGACGGTGATAACTAATAGGGCAGTTTGTTCACCCAAGTTTGACTCCGATTGGAGATGACTGACATATGCAGACACTGGGATTAGAAAGTGTTGTTCTGAGCCTGCTTTTCCAACGGCCTGTCGTAGCATGGAGTTCCTGAAGCTTCTGGGCTAGCCCTTAAGGAGGCTGAGATCAGAAATGCCCTCTTCAACTGCAGCTATTAGGCTGTATAGACACGCTAAGTTTGTTAATGAATTTTATGATGTGATGCTGTACAGATAGCTTCCACTGCCATGGAAGTCCCCTGTGAGTGGCCAGGGACACTGGAGCTTGCTGCTTTCCTACACTTGCCATAGGATTTGATGGAAGCCTGTGTTTGTATTTCATCAGGAATGGCTGAGTGTGCTGGGGGAAAAACAAAATAATTAACAGAAGCGATGAGGAGTAGGAGGAAAAGATGCATTTTATCTAAACAAAGTTAGAAAGTGCTTGGAACTAATTACTTAAAGCAGCTAGGAAAGCCGACGGAATATAATAGATGGAATATAATAGTTAGGGAGGCTTCTTGGCAGAAGTACTATTTATTGGCTGGACTCAGTAGAGCAGTGAGCATGTCAAGTAGGTATAAAATCATTAGCACTGGAAAAATCCATGTGTCGTGAACAGGCATAAAATGCAATAAGCTCTGTGCCGTGGACACAAATGTAGCATGCCTGAAAACAGGAAACCCTGTGCAGGTCCACACAGCCAACATGATTTGGGTATGCATATTTTATATGCATTGATTTACTGGCCAGATCCAATGGTACTTTTTATGAATGATTTGCCCTGATGTGCAGCGATGTTTTCATACCTAGTGTGTTGTCTCGTAGCCCCTATACTGACAAAATTCAGAAAATGGACTTGAGATCTGGATTTGTGGGAGGGATTTCTCCGTTGACTGTCTATGAAGCATTGCTTTAAGGAAAATGGAAACCATATGCAATTCACTACACAGAGATCTGGTTTTCATTTAAATCTTTTCCTGTATTATATTTTCTGCTAGTAGAAGAGAGAGAGAAACAAAACTGCTAGCTGGAGCTTAAAATAAAGGGCTGTGTATTTTCTATACTTAAGAGAAAACATTACTTCATTAGTAGTGTAGTTTTGTGTAGCATTCTGTAAAGACAGAAGAAAAAAATGTAAATAATATGTCGGACCATTCATTGCTTTAAATCTTAGTGGATTGGACTGATAGGACATCACCAGGACTGTAAGGCTGCTGAGGTAGTGAAGCTGCACCATTCTGGTAGAGTTTAACCATGCAGAACTTAAATATTTAGTAGACTCTAAATATTTGGAGTAGAGCTCTAATATTGTTCAAAAAATCATGAGCGGGTGTGGAAAATTTCACCATCTCTGAAAACAGTCCAGTCGATTTAGTCAGAGTCTCAGGGCTTGGATTTCCATTTATTTATTTATTTTCCTCTCTTGTACAGTTTAGAACAGAAGTTTGGTTTGAAAAGTTCACCGAGACTTTTTAGGGTCAAGGCAGTCCCTTGTGCTTGTGCAGTGCCCAGGAAAAGCAGTGACACAGGACAAATAAAATTGAATATGACACTTTAAAAAAGCAGCGGTTTTTAGTATATTAGATATGTTTTATTTTTAAGTTCAGGCAGTGAATAAAAGACTAACATATTTGAAAGAGAAGTTATGAAAATCTTCAGTTCTTGTTCCAAATCTTGGGCCTTTTGGAAACTATGCCAAATTGAGCTCATCAGTGATAATTATCAGGTGCTCAGCAGCCCATGTGTGTGAGTGGTGAATACCTACATTTGACCTGGTGATTTCAAGCTGTTGGATGTTAACAGCGTGGTAAAGAATCTCTTCTAGTTGGTCAGTAATACTGAAAATCAAGCAAAGGAGACAGATGCTTAGGTTTCCAAAGATAAAATTATCTAAATCATCTTGGAAAATACAGTAAGACTGTCTTACAGGAATCCTGCAGGCAGTCAGAAGTGTTTCTGCACCTACTGTCAGCTGCCCAGATTAAGGAGGCTTGAAGGGCCGGCTTCAGTTGCTGGATCTCTTTAAAGGGACTTTCTGTATTTATATGTAACTACTTATAAGAATGTTAAAATTGCTTCTGAGCCCAAGAAATGCTTTGATCAGATGATACTGCACATTTTATGCAGAGAAGAACCTCACAAAGAGGCACTAAATCCACAAAAATAATGAGGGGACCTTCAGAAAGCTTCAGCAGATTGCATGCCGATGACGCTGCTGTCATGCTGTTGGTGGAAATCTGGCTTGATTTGATTAACAACAAAGACCTGAAGGGTAAAACTGCAAAGCAAGTCAGAGGAGCTATTGAACTCTTCTGCTGTATTGTCAGTGCTGCAAAACTCGCATCTTCTGTCAGAGTAACTGAATCCTGAACAGGAAAATGTTTCTAAAATGCATTTGAATGAAAAATAATTCTGAATGAAAAATAATTTTTTTTCTTTTTTTAAATATCAGATACAGGAGGCAGCTGTTTTGCTGTTATTCTCCTTGAAAAGGTGTTGAGAGATACATAATTCAAGAATTCAGTTTGCATGTAAAATGCATTGAGACCTCTCTGCCTTGCAGGAGTAGCCGCAGTATAACGTGGGACGGGTGCAGACAAGCCTCACAGCAAACCAGGCATGGAAAAAAGGAAAAGGATATCGTGTTATTTATGTAGTGGTAAAGTGCAAAAGAATGGACAGGAGGAGATGGAATAATTGTATACTTTGGTTTTACTGGCAGAATGCGGAAGTTCTTATTTTGACTGATAGAGAACAATTTGTAAATATATTTCACTCCTCAAAAATCCCAAGTTAAACAAAGAACTATGGCAAAATGGTGTTATTCATTGTTAGATGTATTTGTCTGGAATGTCTCATTCCTATCCAGTGCTCTTATACCATTAAAGCACTGCAAAAGTCTCTCTGTCCTTGCGGATCTCAGTGTGAGGGATCTGAGTTTTGGCATTGGGATCCTGCAGTAAGTTAACGTTTGCCTCGCTTCATAAAAGCTCTTGTGTTTTACAGATTTTCTTTTGTATCCTTTTAATTTTGTAGGGATGAGGAATACTTGGTTTCTCAGCTTGGACAAATCACATTGCTGTCTTTGGTGTGAAATTTTGATTTAGTTAGAAACATGTTTTTCTGTGGAAAATGTAGCTCTTCAAATGTATTTGAATTATCTGAAATTTTATTTATATACCTTCCACCTGTTGAGAAATAGTTGTGGTGTTCTTTTAGCTTCCTTTCCTAATTTAAGCCCCTGTTTCGAAACTTCATATTTGGCATCCTCTAAGGTATTGACAAACTGTTGCCTTGACTAGGAAGAACCATTTCCTTTCTTCACTTTGAAGATTCACCTGGCATTAAATTGTGCAAAGTCAATATGCTGCTTTTTTAGAAGCCTCAGTTTTAGTTAAAGACATTATATGTTTAATTCTGTATCTGTTAATGTTTTGTTCATTGATAAAAGGGATGATGGAAAATCGCCTGTGGCAAACGGTGAACTTGTATAAATCTCCATGACATTCCATGTAATGTGAATAGTTTTTTGTGACTCCAGTTTAATGTCGGTTAAAATCTTTCCAAAAAAAATTAAAAACATAATATCTTTTGCAGTTTTAGTAAAATAACATGGGAGTTAAATGGTGATGTGCAGATTGGGAGTTAAACAGTCATATGCAAGTTGGTCGGTGACAGGAGAGATAGGAATGTATTAAGACAGTATCTTATTACTTAAGGGAGGGGAAAAAAAAAAAGGATATTTGTAACAGACGGTCGGATGCCATCGACTGTGCAGCCCTTTCTGTAATGACAGTGTCGCTGTCCTCCGTGCTACCCTGTCCTCCCCGTGAGTCAGCTCTGCTGAGCGACCCATCTCACAGGAAGCTTGGAAACCACCAGAGAGATCGGCTCCAACAGGCACCTTGTGCCCCAAAGAGGGGCTGTAGCCCTGCGTGATGTCTGTGCAAGCCTCTCTTCCTAAGGCCCAGCCTAGGTATATATAGATTCAGTCCTTTATATAACGAAGACATCTACAGGATCTATTCTGTAATTCTTGCTAGTTGTTCCCTTTAATCATAAAATAGACATAGGGGTTAAAAGACATAGCTATAACGATATATTCAGCAGAAGAAGGTGCTGAGCGCTAAGTCTTCCTGTTCAAACTCAGTGACTTGGTAGCTCCTCTGTCTACCTGGTGTTCGGTGGCCCTACCACCACCTCACTAGGATCATCATTTATCAATCCATTCCCCTCACCTCAAGGACCTTCCATCCATTCTCCCACTAACTCTCTCTCCTGCTGTCACCTCTGCCAACCGCAGCCTCCGAGTAACAGTCGTCTCGGGTGACATACACTGCATTTCTTCTTGCCTCTGCAGTCCCCTTCCTTCCCAGGAATGAAGTCCCACATACCCATTTCTGTATGAATCTCTTGCACATCCAATGTATTCCAGTCACAGCACAATGACCATGTGGTACTGAGGTGGCATCTTCCTTCTGTGTCTTAGTCATCCTTCCCCAGTACTTCACCTCACCTTCATTGCCTGTGACATTAGCTCTATCCCTAAATCACAAAGCCAGAGACTTGTTTTTGATGGGCCTTATTTTTTTTTCCTTTTGCATTCAACCAATCATTCAAAGCAGTAGTTTGTAGCCTAACACCTGCATTTGGGTTTGGAAAGATCATCTTCTAGGAAGGGAACCTGTGGAAATTGTGTCTCTCTTGTTCACCTACTTGCAGCTGCAGTCTAATCTTCTGCAAAAATCTCTTTCTATATAGAGTTATATTTATCTTCGCTTTCTATCATAATTTTGGTATTTTAAAATAATTAATAACGATGTCTGGCAAAGGCCAAAAAACTAATGGTAAATTCCTTTTGCATGGCGTATGTGCATATAATTAAAGAAAAACATTCTCCAGAGCCAGGAAGTCAGAAATGAGGACTTGTTTTATGGTATCTAAAGGTAACATCAGGGAGAACTATTAAACACATGCCCAATTTATAGTCTTCTGCGCAGAACTTGATATTTTAGACTATGCTACAGTCTTTGCATGTTTATGGAAATGTTGCTGATTCATTTTTTAATGTAACTCTGCTCCTATTTATGATTTTTTTCTCTCATTTCATGCTTGTGCTTATCTGATTGAGTCATAAATTATCTATTCTAAAATAATATAAAAACCTGTCATGATCTTTGAAGCGTTCCTTAGATAGGTAGATCACAACTTCATCGTATCTCTTTGCCTCTTTGGCCTGTCCTGCCTGAGTGAATTAGTCCCTTGACTTTCAGTGACAGTGATGTGCTTGATTCAAAGCCAAAAAGCAGTGAGAATATAGTAGTAATACTAGGAAGTGGGCAGACACCAAAAATCTTCCTAGCGTGGCTGCATGGTTACGGATATAAATGAAACCTGCCCATAGCTATTTGATTTTCCAAGGCATGGTGAGAAAAGTGAACATGTTAGGTAGGTCCTGAAAGAGCATCCAAAGGTTGTGATAGGTATGCTGGAATATCTCATCAGCTGATTAATTAATGAAAAAAATGCAATTTGGTTAATACTTTCTTTCTTAGCAAAGTGGCTACCTACTGATGGTTTCTAGTTCTGCCTCAAATTGTCCAGAAGCACTGACCAAATAAGCCCTTTGTTGTCCTGAAGATGTGTGCTGGAACTGGCTTGAGCGTATGAAGGATGTTCCTTGATTATCCCTATTGAGCAATTAGAGTTTAGCCTTGGGGAGCTCTTTCCATATGTTTGTTACTTGCTTTTCAGACTGGTTGGTAATATCATTCTGAAAAATATTGTTTTGGAAGGAGGGTTGCTCACGCTGGCGCTGTGCGGCACAGAAGACATGTACTGAGGCTGTCTCTAACGCGTGGTTCTGAGTATCTGCAGAAGTTTGCGTTTGCTCCCATATTGCTTTTATAAGAAGGTTGCATTTCACCTGAAAATACTGCATTCTGGTTTCCATCTCTGTTAAGAGCCACTGTAAACTGTGTTATGGAAATTCCAGAAGGAATTGTAATACCAGAGACCTGTTTACCTGTTTCCAATAGAAATGTCACCCCCAATTTACCTGAGATGTTTAGTCTATTTAGTGGAAAAACTGGCTGCCTCTGAGGGGTGTCTCATTCAGATCTCTGCCCAGGCCCTTCCCAAAATCAAGGGGAAAGCTTAAAAATTCCTGCAAGCTGGATGGCACAGGAAGCAACTTCAAGGCGCAATAGATATTCAGGGAATGATTATTTTTCTACTTGTATTTTTTAGTACTACTTTATTTCTTTGAGATTTGTGTTTTTGTTTCACTGTTACTGCCTCTTCTCTGCTCTCCTCAGCTCACGCAGTCAAACGAGAGTAAAGTAGACAGTGTAAGGTGGTGATTTTGGTTTGCTTCTGCCCCGGACAAATATGCGAACGCTTGAGAGGAACTGAGAAGTAAAAACAGAGAAATACCTGAGAGTGCAAGGTGTGCATTGCCCTGGAGAGGTGATGTGGATAGTGGGATTTGCTGGCAGAGTTTTTCTCCATGAGCTCTCAAACAGGAATCAGTGAGAGCTGGTCATGTGGGGTCCCTAAATACCCTTAGAGTTGCTTTTTCAGGTGTGACTGCTGTGATTAGCACTGTTAGCTGTTCTCAGAAATCTGTTTGTGGGCTATGGAGTAAAAGTATCGTATCTATATTAATCCAGTGCCACCTGCTGAGCCAGCAACTGCATTGTATGCTGTGAGAATAGGGGCTGGAGGAGCCAGGTGACACTTACTCTAATCATCTGCTTTATCTATAAAAGCAACCATGTTTGTAAACACGTTTCTGGAGATGTAAAGAAGTCAAAGTCCTTTCTATCTTTCTTTAACATTATGTTGAATCAGATTCTGCAACTCAGAAATTTAACTTAACTAAATAGCACCAAGATCTCTTAGTGGAATTAAGGGAAAACAGATTATTTGTTTATTATTATTTTTGTTATGCTTTACTGCAAAAGTGCAGTTAGAGTGCTGTTTACTATAAGTTGCCCCCTACCCCACGCCTCTTAATTGTTTACTTGGAGCCCGGAGAACACACTTCATTGTTAGGAAGAAAGAAAGTAACCCAGGCAACTCGGGGACAGCTTGTTTTAATTTTTCGACTGCCTCTATTGTGTGGAAAATCTGACTTTTATAAGCTTGAGAGTGCAACCCTGAAAGGAGACTTTTTGAAAATGCTATATGCAGAAAATGTGAGGGTTTTGGCAACTGGTCGTGGGCTCTCGGAGGATACTACAGCGCAACTCGCAGCAGGGCTCGATAGGTGTAGGCTGTGTAGGGATTGCAGCCGAGGTGCGCGCTAAGGGAGCGGTATTTGCAAAGGCAAGCACTCAGAAGCTGGGAAATGCCAGATTTATGGTTGTTTGTGCAAATGTAGTTCTCCTGTCTTGCATGTGCTTTCTGCACGCTGAATGAGGCAAGATTCCTGGAGAAAAATAGTACACAATCACGAAATCAGATGCTTAATCACAATGCGTGCACAGAGGGAGCAGAATTAAGGCTGTATGGGTGACCATAAATCTGACATTCCATCGCTCTCAGCTGCCTGATGCTGAAAAGATTTTTTTTTTTTAATTTTTTTTTTTTTTTTTTAAAGCAACATTTGTTGGGTTTAGGTATTTTCTAACTTTAGAAAGGAAAAGCCTAAAATGCTCATATTTACGCCACTGCTGGGATTGGATGCGACTGCAGCGATGGTAGTCGAGGGTGAGGGGCAGAGCTTTGCAGCTGGTCCCTTTCTCAAGTAACACTGTGTGCGCTGCTCTGGCCACGGGTAGTGCAGGGCTGGGGACATTAGCCGTGCTTGTCCCAGTAATTAACCCTCACACTGCAGCCGCCTTGGGCGTTTTGGATCTCAGGCCTTCAGGCACACAAATCACTGCTAAAGGAGGTGTCAGGATTAGCCGTGGTGCTCGGCAGGGGCAGAAAACGGGCGTGTGCAGTGGGAGTTAACTGCTACATTCAGGTGTTGCGGCTGGGAGGAATTCCAACTGCATCCCTTGCTTCTGGGCCAAGGGAAGGGGAGCAAAATTTCCTGGGCTGCAAAAAAAATAAGGGTCCTGGGTGGAGGAGCTCTGCTCTCCTGCTGTGTGTTATCCAAAGGCTGCTGCCGACGGCACAGATTCGAGAGATCCTCAAAGATAAACACAAAAAGGATTGTGAGGGAGGGATGTTCGGGAATTCAAATGTCGGAGACTCCTGGCTTGTGCTGCATTTGAAATGGTGTGCCCAGATTGCATGAGGATTTGGGGGAAAAATCAGTCGTGTGCTTATAGGAAGTTTTTGGTTCAATATATCTTTGGTAAATAGTTCATTGAATCTGATGGATAATTGTTTTAAAAAAATATATAAATTTATATACCAATCAATTGTCGGGGGAAGGAGGAGGGAAGCGAGTCCAGCTATCCAAATGTGTGTACCAGCAACTAACTGCTTTTGGGAGCGCTTTGTAGGCTGGGCACCGTTAGGCTCCCTGGTCGCCCTGCCTTGGCTCCCCGCGGCGCGGAGCCCAGCGCGGTGCGAAGCGCTTGCCTTGTTGGCCTTGGGGCCCTTGCTTTGCCGTGCCTTGCCTCCGTTCTGCAGCTCTCGTGTGCAACGGCGCTGGTCAGAAGTGTAAGGGGAGACTGGTTTTTGCAAAACAATAAATTGCAGCGAGATGGAGGAAGCAGGTGGTTCTGGTTAGCAAGTTGCACATAAAATAGCAAACATCAGTAAATGGAAGTCTTGGCCCCAGGAGAGGAGAAGCAATATTTAGCCACCCTTGCTTTCCCCGTTCTGATGATTGACTTTAGCTCACTTGCTTTTGGCCCCAAAGGGGGCAGCTCGAGCAGCCTGGAATAGCCGGAGCCCAGCAGAAGTCCAGGCACAACCTTCCTGTCAGCATATGCCGAGGACTGGAAATAGCAAGCTGGAACGGCGAGGAATCTATGAGCTCCGCATGGGAATACCTCCGACGCGGGGATTTCCCCGGGTGCTTCGTGTGCCAGCTTAGTGGACCTGCTTAGTGGCTGCAGTGGCAGGATGTGCTAGATTGCCTGCACCCCTCTGTGGTTTGACTTGGGCATCTCCTAATGGTCTCAAAGACAACAAAAGCTTAATAGGAGAGGCTGAAAATATCCCCCCTTTGCAATTTAAATGGAATAACTTTCCACAAAGCTCCAACTAACTACAACCAAATATATTTTAGTTGATGCCAAATTGATCCTACCAACGTGGTGCATGTGGTAAGGATGAGGGTTGCTTCAATCCTTACTGTACCAAAGATGCATAAATGTAAATTGTCTTCTCCGAGCTGAAGCTGCTCTTTAATGTTGACTTCTAGCTGTGTTGCTGCTAAACCCGTGCCCAGTTCCAAGACTGCAGACGCTCACACACAATTAATCTCACAAATTTATGAATGCCAGAGCATGGAGCAAAATGAAAACAACTGGAGGAATGTATAAGGGGAATAATTGGACTGTATCCAGATGTGCATGTGTAAAACATCACCGATTGACTCCTCCCCCATATCCTGTCTGAAGAAAGGAATTTTTTTCAAAAATAAACTGGGGTTATTTGAAAGAAGTTGTGGTGTCTGACTGAAATCTAATAGGCAGGATTAGTAGTAATTAGGTTCATTCTTTGTTTTTTTTTTTTTTTTTCCCCCTCTTTTTTTTTTCCCTTAACTCTTTTGGTGTCATTAAGTGTAGCAGCTTCATTGCCAGGCTCTGGGCTACCGCTGCAGCTTTTGGTACATGTATTTGAGCTGCCTGACAGAAAAAGAGAAGCACAAACATCGTCCGGGGGTTCGTGCTGAGCGTTGTGAACTTTACGAGTAGCAGCGGGCACTCGCAGGTCGTCTCTCAGGGTATTTTCATAGCAAAAGCAGATCAAGGAGCACAGGGACACTTGGAAGCTTTTAAGAGATGCTTGGCTAAGCTAAAAGAAAGGAATGGAGCTTCCACGTAGCGTGTTTGCAGATAGGCATTGAAAAAAGAAGGTAACAGTGATGCTGGTGCACAGCTTTTGTTGAATCTCTGCCTAGCAGGACTTGCACTGTGTATACAGTTAGGGCCAGCACTTTTCCTGTCAGCCCCTACTCGAGACTGCTTTCTGACAGTTATATGATTATGTTCGGGTTGGGAAGAGTGGCAAAAAAGAAGGGAAGGAGAAGTCTAGACGGGGGAAAAAAAATCAACTCTTTCTTTACTGCTTTGCTAATGGATCTCTTGTTCTCTTAATGATTGTGATGCACTTTTTGCATTTTTCTTCTTTATTAAATTTGATTGTCCACCTTTCGATACTGATGTGATTTCTCAGTACCAACTTTTCCTAGACATTTTGTAACAGTTTTTCTGCTCAAATTAAAATAGCAGGAACCTTGGCTGAGTTTCCCCAAACACCCTCACAGACTTGCTCTCCTGTCTTAAGTTTACTTTGGTTCGGTACCCAGATAGGTTGAGGAAAAGAAATAGCACTGACTCTTCTCAAAACCTGCAATTATTACTTATTATGTGGAAGACTCTTAATGTGCTGGTGCTTTTCTAGTCCTTGCTCACACAGCATTGTCCTGAAGCCAAGGACGTGAAGGCAAAAAGAATAAAGATCTCTCATCTTTGGACCACGAGACTCCAACCACCTCCCTCCACAAAAGCCTTTATCACGGAGCCCCTCTCTGCTGATTTCTCTGCACAGAATCATGTTTGGGATTTCAACCTTTCTTTTAGCTCTGCTTTTAGAATGAAGTTGAAGCAATTTTAGAGTTTGGTTCCTGTTTAAAGGATGGGTTAGATCTTATGCCTTGTGCTTTGAGGAGCCTAGCGGGTTCATTTATTCTTTTTTTTGTTTTGTTTTCATTTTTCTTAATGGAAAAGGGAACACTGACTGCCCAGGCAGGCTTATATTGTTGCCAGCAATGTAAAATTTTTGTGCTTAAGCTGAATGAACACAGAGGTATGGTACTGTTTTTATATCAGGTATAAAATTGCCAGACACAGATCTGATTTACCAAAATATGTTTCAGAACTTAGCGTCAAAATATTTCCAATAGAATGAGGTGAAATACATTTTTGAGGGAAAAAAAACCCATAGTTTTTTGGGGGGGAGGAAAAAATAAAAACCCCAGAGGTTTATCTGAGTGTGCTTTATACTTGGAAAGACTCTTATAAAAAATATATAATAATTCAGAATGGCCACAGCTCCTCACGTTGATTCATTGAAGCTGCAGCAGCTGCTGAGGTGAGACCGAGTCGCTCTGGCAACAGCGCGTATTGTATAACAGCCCCGCACCCCCATCAAACCGGCGAGGTGAGAAGCAGCTTAGAAACGTTACTACATTTTTATGATAAGTCTGCTACGTTTCCAACCTCGTGGCTGGCTGCCCTTACCCGGCTTCGGCTCTCGGAGCCCGGGAAGCTGAGCTGCTGAGTGCGTCTGGTCGCAGGGGGAAGGGGGCAACACACTCGGTGCTTTCGAAGTGTTGAAGCTCGAGCTGTCTCTGTGTCTCTTAATTATGCCCACATTTCTACAGGGGGTTGCTGTGTTTGCGTGTAGGTAAGTGCAATCCTCTACGCCCTTTATACCTTCCATTACGAGCAAGAGCGACTTTCTTTCACTGCTTTGGGTGATGAAAGCAGGAGGCACTTAGAAAAGCCTATTAAAACTTTGCAGGGAAAACACGAAAGGCATGAAACTAGCCTGGTTTTACGTTTCATTGCAAATTTGCCCCAAATCCGTAGAAGATCAAAACAGTGAGGTTTTTTCTTTGGGGACCGCTAGGTACTATTCCTGCTGAAAGAAAAGGGAAATTAGCTTTCTTTCCAATTCTTTGTGTTTCCCATAGCTGCTTGATTTAACTGAATATAGAATCACTTCCAACCACAATATTCAGGAGGAATGTGTGCTAGTGTCCTGCCTTCTGTATCACACTTGCTGCTCGAGGACTTGAAGCCTAGCGACCTCCCGAAGATACTTAAGGGTCTTTTCAGTTTTAATTTTCTAAGTAGCTCCTGTGATTTGTCACGTAAAATTTTCACCTACCAGTACCCTTGGTTCTCTGCTTTTTGATTAACCTCAGCAGAGGTGCAGATAATCTTGAGTCTTCTTTTGAGGAGGGACTGAGATTGTTGCTTGTGAGCAAAAGTACCATAATAGCCTGGAGGATCTAGATGGCTTTGCTTAGAAACTAGGTAGTCCACAGGCTAACTTGTGTCATGTTTTTAAACATAAACCTGAAAAATGTAAAAAGCACAAAGTCCTTAGGCAGAAAAAAAACGCCAAAATGTTAACAAGAAAACGGGGCAAATGTGAAAACCTTGCAAATCATAACTACCAGGTTATGGTAGTGAGTCCCCTGCATCTTGGAGGTGAAGCAGCTCTGGTTGCAGCATCCAAAAGCAAACCTGCAAGACACTATCCAAAACATCAGTTAATAATTAATGCAAACAGCTTGGAGAGACCCGGATTCTGTGGAGCTCTTGGAGCCTCTCGTGGCTTCATGCATAGCACTGTGAATGCTTTTTCTTCTAGCCCCTTCGTGCCTTCTTCCTTCTGCAGTTTGGTGCCTCTAGCGTTGAGCTGTGGAAGTCCTGGAAGACAAAGCTGCATCCCCAGGACGTACTCACGGGCTAACCGGGATGAAGCCCTTGGCAAGAGGTCTGTCCTACCTGCAGATCTGGGCTTGGTGTCTTCTTACCATGCTCTTCTGCTCAGGGAAGGACCAGCTCTGCTTCTGAGCTGTTTGGCAGGGCTTGCTGCATCTGTTTCTGTTGAGTCCTGCACAGGCGTTGCTCTATCCTCTTTTCCAGTATTGGATAATCCAGCTAGTGTTTGACAGTGTCATTATGCTCAATACGCAGCAGAGCCAGTTGTGTTGGCTGCCTTTAGGATGTGGATAGTGTTTGCAGCTTCGTTGCAGTTATTTGGGGCTGATCCTTCCAGTCTGGGAATCCCTAGTAGCAAAACGTCCTTACCTCTGGTTCAGTGGTGGGCAGTGGGTGTCTCTTTCAATTTTCTGATGTTTCCGAATGGCAAAACACCAATCTTTCGTGGCAGACATGACAACAAGCCATGGAACTCGGCCTTGTACTGCTCGCCTAGCTGGGACCATCCTGTGTTGTCGCCTGGACAGGATTAAACACTACAGAAAATTCAACAGGGGGCAAATTTAAGGGAAGATCAGTTCATAAAAACCCTCATTTTCCTAGAAAGTTATGGATTTGCTGTCTTTGAAACAGGGTGTAGCATTGCAGCATTGGAAAAGAGAGCATGCTAGTGGAAAACTGCTAGGACCTCCAAGCTTTTTACCAAGGTGAATAGGATCTTTAGGCAAGAATTGTTTAAAGCAGATCCCTAGGTCCTTCCACAGTCTGAGTTATGCTAACGGTCCTTTTGCTGGCCCTGAGTTTAGCAGAGGAGTGGAAATAATTGCATTTCCCAGATGTGCCCACCTTGTGCTCCCTTGTGTCACAGGCCCACAAAAAATTGAATGTGTATCTATTTTTTTTTGCCAGTAATCAGAATATGGCTGAATTCTCCTGAGTTACCCCTCCTTTTTAGCCATAAGCAACAGAATAAATAACTGCAGGGTTTTTTTGGCTGAAATATTTGTTAATTCCTTATTTTAGCCGCTTGCATGAATGACTTTCTATGGCCTATGAACTCTTCTATTAATTTTAGATAATAACTTGCATTTTCGAAGCTATTTCCTATTAGAGGAGAAGAGTAAATTAGTATCTTGGCAGTCAGAGCAAAGCATCCAAACCAGAGCAAAGCCTATCAGGAAGGGGATTAGAAAGTTAATTAGTGCATCACACTTAATTTTCATGAAAGTTCTTATAGAAGTGGAGCTTCTGCTGCTGCAACCTTGAAGACAGATTTTTATCTTAAGCTGTAGAGAATATTTTATGTGCTAGAGAATATGTTATAGGGCACTGCTATTTTTGTTATGTTGAGAAAATTAGTGGGAATAGTGGGAAGTTGTTTAGCAGTTGCACTTATTGGTTCCTTGTTTCCGTTTGTTGTGGTGGTTATCCTACTTGTGGTGGTTATCCTATTTTTTGTTCATATCCTTGTAACAATCATTTTGTTTTTAATTATATTTCTATTTAAAATAAAAAAAAAAAAAAAAAAAAAAAAAAATTGAATGCAGTTATTTTGGAAGAATTGCTAAGTGACTTGGCAATTCCTTTGCATTGGATGTCCTTTCCTGGCCTGTTGTAGGGGCCCGGGCCACCACTTCCACAGGCAATGGGCAAAGTCATCAACTCTTCCGTCATTCAGTGATTTTGCACATGTGGTTGTTGTCTCTTCTGGAGACGTGTAATTAAACTCTGTGCATGCTGTGTGGGTGGAGGCTCATTTGGACGTGCACGCAGTCAATATGCAAGACCTTTGACCAGGCTTCTGGAAGTCCCGGGTGAGCTGTCAGACTGCAGTCATTGTCGCTTTTTTGCCCCCACTAAGGATAGATTTCTGTTTGTGTAAAAGATGGTATTTCCAAGGAAATATTGTCAGGTAGTGCTTTAGCTGGAACACACCTATTTCCTCTTTGTTTTCTTTGTTATTCCGTGACAAATAGGTGGGAAATAAAAGGGATTTAAATGTTTTGTGAGAAAGGATATTCTTGTAACTGAAGTGTAGGATGAAATGTTCAAGGCTGTCATTCGGTTTCAGCTTCTTTTACTGCTTAGTCAAATCACTGGTAAGCCCACTGTATGGAGATGCTGCCAACCTAAAATCAAACTTTAATCTGTAATTTTTGTTACAATTTTTTTTTGATTTTTGTGTAAACCAAGCATTGTGTATTTGATAGCACTGCGTACTGTAGAGGAACTGACTGTAATGAAGTGTGCAAGTCCCCATGCAGATAGTTGGGTAGTGTTTGGCTTATTGCCTGGTTTTGCAAAGTTTGATTTTCCTTTCATAGTTTCCTCCTTTCTTTTCTCATGAAGCTGCGGTTGTCCGTAGGAAAGGATTCAGTCATATTGAATTGCAGTCGTGTTTAATTTTTAGTTTCGAGGATGTTTGACATCACGGACATAGGGAATAGATTGTAAAGCTGAAGAACGATAGTTGGGTACATAGAGGAATAGGTAGAAGCTAAAATTGATGAATACACAAGAACTGTTCAGGTTAATTTTAAAGCATCAGATCAATCTCTCTTTGGCCTTTGATCCCTTATTGAATCCAGAAAATCCCATAGCTCTTTCCTGTAGGAATTTAATAAAATTCTAATTATGTTTACAGAGAGCATTCAGATCCCTTATACAATGATGTCAAAAGACCAACAACGAAGGCTGCTGGAGTGTTTCAAGGACTGCGCTCAAGAACGGGTTAAAAAATACTGCACATTTTTTGGTAACGTTAGAAGCTCTCATGGGTGGAGTGCAACAATGGGCGGTTTGATGCCGATGGGTTTGCTAACCCTTTGCTGCACAGGCCAAATATGAACAACTGAGGTAATGGCCAGCCAGAAAGTGGATTCTCAGGAAGCTGTGGTTACCGAAGGCCTGTTCGGAGAGCTCTCCTGCCCAGAAGAGATTTAATGTGCTCTTCTGCAGCAGGAGCAACGCTCTTAACATTTCTTAATTATTAGCTTTTTCTTGTAAATAGTGTAGGAAGAGGACTGCAAAAACAGCTTTAAAGAGTTAGGAAAGCTCCCTAGCAAGTAGTTGCCAAAATATATTTTTTTCTACGTACTCTACCCAAGTTAGAATAATCAAATTTAATGAAGGATGTTTTTTACATCTGGTTTTGAATCTGGAAATAAGTTGATACAGGCGGAGAGTCACTGGACAGTTTAATTGCTGTCATAAATTTACAGTAAACCTCGTGGAAATAATGCTTTCTTCTTTTTCACTGTGAAGATTGGTGCGTCCTTACATAAAGAGAAGACGGCTTCCTCCTTTGCCCAACGTTGTAACCACTGTAAATTTTCAGTTGGATTTTGTAATTGGTAACTAACTACACATTAATCTCATCTGCGTGAAAAATGACAGAAA
Organism: Rhynchotus rufescens; assembly: GCA_032273925.1. Taxonomy (NCBI): domain Eukaryota; kingdom Metazoa; phylum Chordata; class Aves; order Tinamiformes; family Tinamidae; genus Rhynchotus; species Rhynchotus rufescens. The sequence continues at coordinate 17,191 of JAVCKT010011979.1, read as the reverse complement.
GCATGAGCATCTACAGAGCTAAGATGGCCAATAAGCTGCATTTTTAATGACAAACTCTAACTAAAAAAATGCCTTTTAATTATGCTTTTCAAAAATAGCCTCTGAAGCTTCTGCATGGGTGCTTGGTGGGAGGGCATTCCAGACTGTGGGAGCAGAACAAGAGCCTTTGGGCATTTTAGGTCAAAATGTGCATAAGGACTGAAGACATTTATAGCAAACAGAAACAAAGCTTATGAAGAAGTCCCGATCCTTCGTTTCTTGGAGCTGGATGAGATGTTGACTTCTGCTGTGGAAGGTGGTGGTGCCTGTAAGAACTCTGAGGCTCTGCTGGCCTGGTCAGTGCGTGGTGGTGAGCGGACAGATACCCCTCATGTTGGGGTCCTGCAGTGTGATGTAGTTTGTACCAGCGGCTTGTTCCACAGAGCTGGCAGCTGGATAAGCACCGAGTGCTGTTGCCTTTCAGTCACTAGCTAAGGAGGAGTGACACAGCTCGTGGTAAACCAGTTTCCATAGTTCTGCAGCTGGAGCCTGTGTCTCTGTGTCCAAGCAGCTCCGCTCACCTGCAGCCACCAGCCAGAACCTTCCCAGGGCGTCCGGCGGAGGAGCTGGGCTGGAGCAGCTCTAGGGAGAAGGAACTAGAGGGTGCAGCTATGAATATGACTAACCAATCTAGTTTTAATACCCTTTGGACAATTCTCAAAGGTAAACAAAATGTTATTTTAACAAAACAAGTGAATTGAGAATATAATTAAAGCATGCATTGAATTTAAGTAATGTAAACTTCAGAACTGAACATCACAGTACTTGAGTGTTTAGCTCTTAAGCAGATTTCAAATATTTTTAATGAAAATTCTATCTCAGCAGAGCATTTTTTGAGTCTTAGAGAGGAGGAAACTTTCAGAAATATTTTCATTTCTTTTTGTTTTCTTTTTTTCCTGTTTTGTTCTTTTGCAGGGGCCACATTCCTCTAAGCTCCTCTCCTTGCTTTGTATCTCTGAGATGAGTGAAGGAGTGTTGATCCCAACTGTTGCGCTTCCTAATCATTCATTACTTTAGAAGCTATTGGAAGATTATCCCTGTAGAGATTTGTTAGCAATCCCTTTGTGATCACTCGTGAGATTATACCAGTAAGACTTCAGTGTATGAATTCATGTTTCAGAATCAATCCTTGAGTGAATTTATATATGGAAAATGACAAAATCTTGGACTCTTTTTTTAGAATCCAACAGCTTGTCTCGCTATTCCAGATTCCTTACTGACATTGAGCTTTGTACCAATACTCTCACCACAACAACTAGGGTTCTTGTGGCCATGATGCCTCTTTCTGAACTAAGTATTGAAATACTCAGAGTATATCAGTGTTAGAAAACAGTTGCATTATATTTTTCCAGCAGCATTTCCTTGTTGGTTACAGGTCTGTAATAATCTAGCAATGTTTAGGAGTAATGGAATATCTCTTTCAAAGTACAAGCAACGAGTAATGAGAGTGTTTTGACATGGTGCTAAAAAAAAAAAAAAAAAAGCTGGGGGTGGAGAGGGAAAGGGGGATTTGGTTTCCTGCCCAGAACTTTGTCTGGGAATTCAGTGCTGTATGTCAGCATTGTGCGGAGTTACCTTATGTGCTTTGGGATGGCCCTTTACAAATGCAGGGGTGTCTTGCAGCAGTAAGCCCTGAGTGTTGCTATCTACGATATTTCAAGTCAGCATTGATGAAAACCTGTATTTTTGAGGGAAAAGGTGCCTCCTAATAAAAGCTTCTTTCTTTCAGAGAAGCGGAGGTGATACCTCTTTCATATGGAATATGTTGTTATAAAAATGAATTGTTTTTGCAGGCTTGTTTCGCTTTTCACATTTCAGTGCACCATTTTGTTTGCAGTAATGTCTTTACCTCTTGCATTGACATTCTTTGCCTAGTGGTCTGAAATTCCTGGGGACTTTGAGATGAATGTTTCATAGTTTCTCTGAAGCAGCAGGCGTTAGGTGTGTGTAGGAAGTTCTGCTGGAGAAAAATTGTGCTGTCATCTTGGTTGTTGGCTCCATAAAATGCTGTTTTCCTAAGATCCCTGCAACAATAATATCTTATCCAAACCACAAGTGATAAATTTTTGGAGAAGACTGGAGATGCTTCTTACAACTATTTTGATTAACAGATTGTTTTCTTAATGAAAAGCTCTTTCTAAAGTAGTGTTTGGGGGAGTCCAACTGACTGTGTGCTAACATAATGATTTGGTAAATGCAGATGTTTATCATTCTAGTCTGAACAACTGTGTATTTGTTTTGTTGTTTCCTTTCTAAACAAATGGCATCAAATAAAAGAGGATGTTAGGCACAATAAGAAGCATTTTGGTTATGGTAAATTCAGACAGGAGAGAAATGGAATTTTTGAAGATACTGTCATTTTATATAAAGAAAAAAATGATATGTTATAATGTTACAAGAAGAAATGACAATGTTTGGTGCTAGATTGGATTAGAAGACATACAGATAAAAGCCAAAAATTGGTTAAAAATAACTTTCAATGATTTGTGAAGGTGCAATTTTCAGGTAGTAAAAAGAGTATAAGAGCAAGATTTTGAAGCTGACAGTCATAAATTCCTGTCCACCATGCAGAAACAAGGGGCATTCCTTACTACAGGCTGCCGATACTGTGAGACAGGCTTTTGTTGCCCTGTTTCTCTGCTTGCTGCTCACAGTGATGATGATGATGATGATAATGGAGTCCCTGGCTAATGGAAAGTTTGTGGCTTCTTTGCTCGCAGTTGATCTGGCAGCCAGAAGCATCACAAATCTCACTTTCGGAGCTCAGCTCCCCACTTTGCTCTGGTGCCTCTTGCTTTGTGCACTGGTGCACCTACTTTGTTCCCGAGTCTTAATTGCATCAGTGCATGATCTTTTTCTTAGCAGAAGTCAGTAGCTGTCACCTCCAATGTAGTAGAGCTTGTTCAACATCACTGAAAATTTACTTGAGTTTATGCTTGCAAAGCTTGATTGGCTGTTGGCTATTTGTTCCACCCTGGTGGCAGCAGACAGCTTGGGATGACCTGCTGTCTGGTAAGTGCTATCTACTCTGGACTACCTAGCTGGGCATGCAGTTGAGTATTGATTTGATGCCAGGTCTTTGGCGGTTCTTTGACTTTGCTATTGGCTTATTATCCTGCCAACCTCTATCAGCAAGGGCACAGGGGTGCCCTTGGCATTTACAAAGATGATTTATGAATAACATTCTCCATATTCCCATCCCTGTCAGGTTCCTTTTTGCTGTTCAGTGTTGGTTATGATCAAATCTCCCATCCCCACTTGAGTTGAAGTCCCTGCTGAGACAGACACTGCATTGACATGAGGCCTGTGTCTCACGAGAATTATAAGGGCTAAGATCTTAAATCTAAGACACTTTAAGACCAGTGTGAAGAACAACTTTGGCTCTGAACTTCAGTAATCAGAGAACTTCATGGAAACTGTTTTTGCTAAATGTTTCCAAGGAGGCTTCAGTCTAAAGCCACTCTTTCCAAGGGCAGAGAGTCACAGGTTTCCTTGCCCATCACCACAATTATTTTAGGATATCTTTAGTTTAGTCTAATTCAAAAGCATTTTCCAAACTCATTCTGTTGGAGATTTGATGGTGTATGTCAGCAAGTGTTTGAAGGTCACGTCCTTCTCGATACAAAGGAAGAAAACAGAGCTTGTTGCTTACGCTGCATTCTAGTGTCTTTTTTTGTTTTATTTAATATAGGAACATTCCTAAAGTTACTTGTACAAAAATTTGTAAATGTTCTTATGATGGACAATGCAGGTGGTTTCCTCACTCCTTTGTTGTAGGTCAACAATTTTTCTTTAGAGGAATTCAGAAGCCAGAGTGTGTTTATACCTATTATGTGGAGCAAGGAAGGAGCTATCTTCAGACAGTTGGGTCTCAGAAGTTAACGTTTTCCATGATCCAAGTATTTTGGCGTGGTTGAAAAAAAAAATTGACTGAAATGTGCCTTTCAAAAAATGCTCTTTTTAAAAAAGAAAAAGAAAAAAGAAAGGGAGGGGAGGAAGAGTGTGGGGGAGAAGACTTGAGAGCAGAAGCTCTGTCATACCAGAGTTTCTCTTGGATGTCTGGAAAAAGTCGTATACTTCTGGGATGCTTTCCAAAATATTTTCAGTGACCATTGCCACAGGCGTGAACTTCTTAATGCATTTTGCAGTAATCTCCACCACAGTGAAATTGATTACTGTCTGAAAGCTTTTAATGATAACAACTAAGTAGAGCAGTATAAATGCCACAAATTAATAGTGTGTGTGTGTGTATTTGGTTGCTTTTCAGGAGTCTGGTAGAGGCAGATACATTGACTCAGGAAAATCCCGCTTTAAAAAAAAAAAGGCATAATTATGCAATTACATATTTTTACCAATTCGATTTTAATAAGAAGGATTTTTTGCATGTGCACACACACACAAGGATCTGTAAAAATGGTTTCACTCCAAAGACTTCAGCAGCCACCAAAAGAAAGATTACAGAAGGGAAAGAAAGAAAGAAAGAAAAACAAGCTGTTATAGTCAGGCTTTGTTACAAAGGATAAAAAAAAATCAAAGTATATTTCTCCCCGCCATCTCACCTCCACTAGCAGCCACTAGCAGTCACATCTAGCAGAATTTTTCCAGACTGTTACTGCCTCATCAGTTGGGTGCTTTCCCTCTCCTTTAAATGCCAGCACCACTTCAGTTCAGAGGAATTGCTGGCCATTTTCCCAGACAAGATTTCCCAAATTCAAAATGATCTTTCAAGATCCCAACTAACAGGAGCTAAACAAAGATTTCCTCTTCACCGGGGCCTTTCTGGGGCTGATTCCTTTCCTGACACCACATCCCTGCATCACAGAGCTGCGATACCACCTGTGATAAGAAAGAAATACCTCTTCTGAAAGAGGGGCACCCTTCCATCTACCTTAAATCATGTTGCAGTTGTCCTATATTCCAGAGACTACTGGAATAATAAAAGCTAACCTTTGTTAGCTTTTATTTCATCAGACATCACAGGGAATAAGAGTGAAATGGCTTAGATTTTTTATTCTGAATGGAGCTGTTCAGGGCTGGCATTAATGCAAAGAGGTGCCTGTCCAGCCACCCTTCGTTCGTGAGGGACACGAGAGATGGTCAGTGGGAAGGCTGGTTATCCGAGTACCACAGCGTGGGGACTGCCATGCAGGGGGCAGAGGAAAGAAAGAAGCTCTTGGAATTTCATGTCCTTGCTTGTCTATCAAAAGCTAAAGTCGATTTGGACTTCAAGACAGGGAACTGTGGGGAGAGGTGCTGAGATGGAAGAAACATGGTCTTTTCATCTGTAACTCATTAAGTATTTTTTTGCCATGCTTTTCATAAAAGAAAGATTCTGTATGCATTGTTTTTCTGCTAAAGCAGCACTGTTTGTTTTATAGGCAGTTTACCATTATTTTTTCTACGGCTGTACCCAGGAGTTTGTTCAGGCTAAGTTGTCCAAAAGAAGCTTGCTTGTTTTTTCTATAAAATTTGCGAGTAATGTGAAAGTATCTTATGCTTCATTTTTCAGGGTATGTAGTAAGGCCAAATGGGGGAAGGCAAAGACATTGTGAAGATGCTGTGAGGCTTTCTAAATTGAGAGAGAAAAATAAACTGAAATAGAAACACAGTAAAATTCTCTTGGGTATATTTAAAGTTAGATTACAGTTAACTCTTGGACATTAATTTAAATGCTATAAAAGTTGCTATGAGAAGTTATAATAGCTTGCAATTTTTTAATTTATTTTCTTTTATCAGAGGCCATAGAGTAGACTTTCACACTGGCAATGACAGCAGCTCCCAGATGTACGTAAGTCAAAGGCTTTCCTTTTTGGGGGGTAAGCAGGCAAATTTGCAGCACTCCACCAGCATTTCCTTGCTCTTTCTATTTCCATTCTCTGTGTTCCCTAATACAGCTCGTTGGCTCAGCAGGTTCACAGGTCACTGCATCTTGTGTCTCTGCCTGTTTGTAACAGCAGGGTGACGAGCCATGGATCCACAAGAGCACAGTACTGTACAAGATCTCCATGTTGGTATTATTTTCTGTCCCTGAATGTGACAGCTTTGTAAAGCAATTGCATGGCCCTGGAGTTGCACCAGTGCAGTTTAGCCCCCTGATTGCAGAGTTCCTAATCAAACTCTGCCATCAGCAGCCGCTCCACAAAACCGAGAGCTACCAGCAGCTATGAGGCAGGTAAGCACTAGGCAGGGTTTCTCCTGTGGAAATAAGGGCAGAGCAGTACAGGGTTAGCCTGGAAACCTAGTTCAGAGGCAGGAACACCAACCTCTTTATTTGCTGCTTCCAAGCTTTAATTCAAAGCTGCCGTTCGGTTTTTGTTGTAGCCACGTGGTTGACTATCTTGCCAAACCTTTGACAGAGATGTTTCAAGGATACCCATATTTGCTATCAGGGCAATAATTATTCTTGAGTTTTGCTTTCAATACAAGCAGTGAATGGGACAGATGCTGCTGGAAAGCAGCCTCTGCCAAGCTTCCAGTTTTTCTTTTTCCTCCAAAGAGTCAAAAGTGTGGCCTGTGCATCCAGCTGTGAGCCTGGTTTCTTTGGATTTGTGGTCATCAGAATTAGCATAAACAGTTAGGATTTTCTTGGTGTCGTGGCCCTTAGATTGAAAACTGGTGTTTTAAAAGACATTACAAAATGTTCAACATACTGGGCTGCTTTCCAGTGATTTAATTGAAAGGGCTATTAGTGCAAGGCTCAACCTCAAATCCACCTTTTGGAATCTGAGGATCATATATTTGTACTAACACAAAGTCCTGCCTGAAGTTTTGCTTCCATCCCTCAAGATATAAAACAGAGCAGAACTCGTCCTGGAGGCTGCTGTTGTGCGGTAGACGTCTTGAAGTGTAAACCAAAAATGAGAATCATCTTTGATAATGGGAAAGATGACAAATTTAACAACCTCTTTTCTTTGAAGCGAAGCCTTTGGGATAATTAGGTTACCCTTGTAACCGGGTTAGCTGAAATGAGGCCCGAGGTTTCTCCTTCTGCTGTTCCCAGGGAGCCTACAAAGTTCCAAAAGCAGAGGGAGAAAACCTAGATTTAAATTATTGCAGCCTCTGGCTGAAAATGAGATCAAATTCATAGATCTGAAGTAAGTGCTGAAGTAAGTGCTGGCGAAGACCTTTTTTATTTTTTTATTTTATTTTTTTCCCCCCCCCTTCTTTTTCATCCCGTGTGCCATTTTGGACTTGAGCGGTGTTTATTTTTAGTGCATTTAAACATTGCCGAGGCAAGAGGCCGTTGTAATATGGCATATTTACATCATGCTGTCAGCTCCTGGCAGCAGCTCGTTGGCCTGTCAGAGAGCACCGGAGGGACGCGGCCCGTTGCGGGCGCGAGGGCTGCTGATGCCGCGAGGCTGAGGCACCATCTCCAGGGGCCTTGGGAAGGCCCTGCCAGCCTCGCAGGTTGCTTTGTTTCTCTAACGTGCATTAGGGGTTTTATTTTCATACTGCAGAGCCGGGCCTGGGTTACACGGCCTCCTGTTATTTCCCTCCACTCCCCTGCAGTGTATTGGGCAGGGGGCAAAGAAAAGAGAGGGGCAAAATGTCTCTGCGAGAGCAGCGTGTGCTGCGTTTTCCCTCCTCGTGTCTCGCTTGAGCTCTCTGCCCCGTTACAAAAATAAAGAGCTAAAAATAAAAAAGAACAAATGCGGAGGGGGACAAACCGGACCCGCAGCTATGCGCGTGTCGCCGCTTGCCGCACTGTGCCTAGCCCCATTCCTGCCAGGCTCCGTACATTCCCCGAGTCTCGCGCCGCTTGGGATGGGGAGCGGGCACGGATACGCTGCCGGCTGCAGGGGTTTGGGCCTGCCCAAACCCCGTATTAATTCCAAAGCGGTTTGGGGGTCCGATCTCTCTCAGGCGACACGCTGTCTCTCGTGCTCGCAAATGGAGGCACCCTCTGATTTCCCTTTCTTGGAAACTCTGCTCTGTCTCAGTGTGCGGGGAGAGGCCGTGTAAATAAATACCAACCACATCTTAGCCTTTGGGAGGCATTTCCTTTTTCCTGGTGGCTACAGAAGAAACACTTTCTCACAGTTTGGCATGAAACATTCATCAAGCTTTCCTGCTTCCAAAATTTTTGTTTAGACAATCAGATTCTTGGTATAGTTTTTTTTTTCATTGGTTTTATTTTTGCACTTCTGTGTTTCCTTGCTTTATCAGTGAAGAGTGTCTGTCATCACTTCTCATGTTTTGGGTAATAGAATAAATAAATGATTATAGACAGATTTTGTAACAGTGGAAGGTCGTATTTAAAGAATAGAAATTAAGCTTATCTCTTCTTAATAGTGCTGAAAAAAAATGAGTAACTTATACCTCTGCCAAAAAGATTTAAGTTATAACTTGTCTTAAATGCTTGAACTATAAAACAGTGTATTGCCATAGAGTCCAGCTTTCGACTCATAAATCTGATTTGCTTTTAATACAAAGATTGACGCATGCTTTCCTGAAGTGACATGTTACAAAATTTTCTCAAGTGTATGCGCATAGTTATGGCAGCAAAGCACATTGTTACCTTTTAAACACTATAGGCAGTGTTTATAATAGCAAAACAGGTGTACCAGTTTTGTCAAATGTGCCCTTTTTTGATAAACAGATAGACAACAGAGACCTTTTCCTTCTACTGAGACCTCTTATACGACTGAGTAGGAAAGCAAGGCATCAGTAGAGGTGTCACTAATGTTTTTATAGTATTACTTCTATGTGTGTTTTCATCCAGTTTAGTTTTGTGATCTGAAGCTTAGTCAAACTGGCACTCACAGGGCTTGTAACTGAAAGTCTCGCTAGAACTTCTTACAGTTCTTCACAATAGAAGATATTTTATATATTTCTTCTGGAAATAATTGGGAAATAAGTACTGAGGAAAAAAAGAAAAAGTACTATTTGGGTTTGATAATTTTGCTCTGTTTTACGTTACTGCTTATATATTTCTTAGTGAAGCCACCCCACATAAGTAAGCTCTGTGTTCATAGTTCCTCGACAAGTGCTACTCGTGCTGGATGTCAAAGCTGGATGATGGCCCCAGGGAGGACAGTCTCTCTGCTTCATTTTGGCAGAGCAAGGAGTGAGAAGGAATCTTAAACTTTCCAGCCTTGGTGACTTTATTGAACTGATCATTGGGTAGAGAAATTTGTGAGAATCTCAAGCTATATTTGGTATCTGCTGCACAAATTCTAGGACATAAATCTTTTCCCAACATCATCACTGCCACAGTAATGGTACAAGCCTTACAAGTACCTTAACAACCTTTGAGTGTTGTTAAACTCTGTACTGTGTTAGGACCTCATCAGTAATTTTAGCATGAAGCAGGAAACTAAAATGGTGGTATAAGGATGCTGTGCTTCAGATGACCTCTAGGTAGCATAAACCACGTTAATGGGGAAAAATGGAGTGCCTTGTCCTGCTTATTCATCAAGAGAGAATTTGGGGGAATGTTAACATGTGTTACGCATGTTACATGTAACACATGTTTTATATTAGGGTTTCATCTGAATTGGGACAATTCATTCTGAAGTGAAAGATCAGACTGGAATTTAGGTTTCATTTCTGCTGCAGATACATGTACACAGGAGGAGCAGGCATTTCAATCTGGCTTATTTCCTTCATGGTAATTAATGTACTGAAGACACTTTCAGCTAAATAGAACGTGTTGGTGTCATGCTGCTTTGAAAAGTCTTACAGTGTTGGTCTACTCTATTTTCTGTAGGAAAAAGAGAAGAAGTATATGCTTCCTTTGGACAACTTGAAAGTGCGGGATGTTGAAAAGAGCTTCATGTCTAGCAAACACATCTTTGCATTATTTAACACGGAACAGAGGTAAGAAAATGTGCTGTTTGTAGATAGTTTTACAAAAGTGGACCTGGCCAAGCACTTTAATTTTTGGTGCTTCTATGATGCGGGTGAACAGAGATCTTGATGCCCTCGGTTCATCTGTTTCTGTGCTGTTGCATAACCACAGAACGAAAAGCTGGTGTCCTCCTAGCCACTCATGGGGTGAAGCGGCTCCGTGTTTAGTCATCTGGCTCTTCCGTATGGCTGAATAATCATCTCCCGAGCCTATTTTTGTTTTGTTTGGCATTCTCCTAGGCTTACCAAAACATTCATGACTTCTGTACCTTGTGACCAGATTCAACTAGTGTAAATCACAAAAGCTTCCTTAGAATTTTCCACTTTCTCCAGCGGAACATCTCGCTGCCTGTAATCTTGGGAGTCATTCTGTTATTTGTTTGGGTTTAAATACAGCTGAATGAAGAACAAATGAGATTTCTCTGCCTCCTTAACTCATTAGGATCTTTGCTTTCTAGTGTTTTACCTCATACTTGTCCTTTCAGACTCCATCCTTTGATCTAAGCAGTGTGGGTGCTCCCTGAAATTCTATTCCTGATGCACAGCCAATTCAGATACCTGTGCACAAATAAGTCAACCTAAAAAGACCTTAAGTCATACAAGTGATCTGTATGTGTGTTTTAAGCTAAAGGGAAGAGTTGTGTTTGCAGCTGGCTCAGTGGAATTGCATTGTAGTAGATGAGGTGAATTTTTGTTGTTGTCCTTGTTGTTCCCCCTTAGGAAACTAGGTAAAATTGAGTGGTGGCATTCATAGATATCCCTGTTTTCTTCTTCTCTTCTGCTAAATCCCTCACTCCCGCTCCGCCTCCCGTAACCGAAGCTTGGCAATGCATTCAAATGTTGCTCAAGATGATGAGGGCTGGATGTTGTTCCCTGCAGAGCCAGCTGTTGTTGCTCCTGAACTGGCCAGAAATAGTCATTGCAGAAGCGAGGAATGTCCCTCCCTTCTGCAGAGGAAAAGCAAAGCACAGGCTTTCTGGACTGTTCGTGGCTTCTGCTCATCACAGAAGCACGAGGACTAAAAATGAGTCTAACTCTCAACTGCCCCACGAAGGCTTTGCCTGCATCTGCTGACTGCTCAGCTGACCTATGTGTAGACTTCTCCTGCCAGGAGGTGCACTTTGAAAATGTGCCTCGCAAATACTTGCTGGGAATAAGATTTCAAGCATTTGACCGCTTACATTTCCGAAGCGCAATAAAAGTTTTGGAAAAGTTTTCTTAGGTTTTGAAAAAACATATGTATTTATCTTCAGATGCTGAAAATTAATGCAGTTCTGACTGCTTTATTACAGATGCGTGTAAACAGTCTTAACGTTGCACACAGAGCAGTCAAGAAAGATAATTTTTTCCTGATGGCTGCGTGTCAGCTTGTACACATTATGCTTCTTCCATGAGAAGCCTTTTAATTTTAGTGCATTGTTTCTCCTTTGTTTGGCTAATGGATTTGAATATTTTTTTTTCATCTTAAATATTAAGCACGGCACTGCTGTGAAAATCCAAGGGAAGCATCCATTTTTCTTGACAAGCCTGGGACTTATTTGGGAGTTATGTAGCTGCACGTTGATCACTGGATCTTTGCACGGACTGCAGAGCAAGGCTTTCCAAGTGAGATATCTAAAATGTTTGCCATATCTGTAATAACCCTGCCCTTTTGGGCTGCGAGTAGGTCCTCCAGCATCTGCAGCCTGCTCTAAAAACATCCTTGCATCTATATGGACGTGCTAAGACATGACAGCCCGGTGATAAGTTGCCAAGATTACTTGGCCTTGGGAGGGACTGTTTGAGGAGAATCCCCTAACTTGAAAGGAGGCAGAATTTACTTTTGATTAAATATTTACTGAATTGTAATTCAAGCAGCTATTCCTCTGTTGCCATGAACAGCTGATTTTTTTGATATTTCTCAAAATCTCCCTTCTGGCATAAATTGAGCAAATCGGGTTCAGTATCATTTGGCTCTCCCCTGCCTCCTAAATTCTTAGGCTGTGCCTGGGATATTGGGGCTTGTGTAAAGTAGTGCAGCCCTCAGTGAGCTCTGGAGAACCTGAGACACACAACTGGTGGAGAACGCCTGATATAAAGGCTCTTGTTGGTTTGTTTTATGCTAATATGTTGTTTTCTGATTTCTGAATGGATGGGGAGTTGAAAGATCTTGCTTTCTAAATTCATGAAATAATTTCCTGCTTTTTTGATTTGCTTTTTAAAAAGAATTTGGTAATTGAGAGACAAGCCAGCTTTCTCCTTAAGAGTCTGCCTGCTGAGGGTTCTGGCTCTGGAAACGTTTTTCTGTTTAAGATGTAAATTATTAAAGAACAAAGGGAAAATCATCTACTCTGGCCTCCTGGATAGTGTGGGGCCAATTCTGTATCCCTCTCTTTTCTAATTTATTTTTATTCCCCATAACCTGTTTTTTAATTGATTATGCAAACTTTCTTAATGTACAGTTAAAATACTTTAATATGCAAACAAAAATCTTTTTAGGAAAGGAATTTTCATAAACTTGTTCTTCTCATTACCAGGCCTTCAGTGCATAGGTATTTGCTACTGCCATATGTTTCTGATACTGTACGTTTCAATAGTTTCCTGGATTATGCACGGCATTTTTTTTTCCATATATGAAACCTTTCCAGTTGTGAAATACGGTTACCAGGGACCTCCTCATCTCACTGAATAGAAGGAGAAACCAGCTTGAGTTAGGAGGCTTGGGGGTAGAGGCAGAAGGAAACTCACAGTATCTGTCACTTTGATTTACTGCAGGAGTCGACAGTTCTCTGACAGAAATCAAATGCGACTCGGTAATGTGTAGTAAATGGAGACTGTGATGATTGATTTCACAGTGAAGATAAATTCTCATGAAATGAAATATAATTGCATGTCTATGAAAAGCCTGTGTTGTGAAATAATTAAATTCTTTTCCTATTACTTGCTAATTAAAAATTAAAAAAAAAAAAAAGTGAAAAAGAACCCCCTTGCTGTGAAATAAAAGTAGTATTGCCTAAAGAAAAGGGGAGAAGGGCTTGGTTGCCAGCAGACCAAATAATTATTTGAAGTTTTTGAGCAGGACCACGTACTTTATGTTCCACGTACTATAGTTACCATGGAAGATCTTTGGAGATGGACTTCTCCACTTTACTTATCTTAGCAGCACTGGCTACTAAAGCAGAGCATGGTAGGGCAGCTGCCCTTTGACTCCTGGGTCACTTTGGCAATGTCCCTCTCCACGAGTCTGCTGGGAAGCAGTCGAAGTTGAGCTGCAGGATTGAGCAGCGTGTGTCTACACCGAAGGCTATGGAGAAAGCAGGAGGTTATTTTGTGCTTTCTCTCCTCCCTTTCTGTCTTCTTGGTAACCTACTGGTAAGTCTGTTAGTCTGGAAAAGGAATGCAGACAAAGTCTTGGAAAATAATTAACTTGTAGAAAAAAAAAAAAGAAATGTCTGCAGGACTGCTGCAGAACATGAATGAAATTGTGTGCTTTCGGCCCGATGGGAAGCGGAAGGAGAGTGAGTATCATGCTGCCTTTCACGCAAGCAGAGTGTGTTAAGGAGAAATTTGGGTGCACAGCTTGAGTGACAACTCTTTCCATGATTCCTTGCTGTGTGCTGAGGTGCCAGGAGGCTGCTCCCAGGGCCAGGGCCGATATTCCCGGAGGCCCAGGGCTCAAGGCTTGGAGCCAGCGTCGGAGACTCTTGTGAACATGAGGCAATTTACAGCTTTTCCCTGGTGGGGAGAAGAGGCGAAGGGCTGGCAGGGTTGCTGTGTACAGGCAGCCCGTGGTTGGGTTTCTGCAACAACGCTCGGAATGGAGGAAGGATTTTGTCAGCACACGTACGCCCACCAGTTCAGACACTGCAGGTGGATCTGCTTTATATAAGCACAAGCCCCTTGTGCAGAGTCCAAGAACAAACAAAAATTCTGTCCATCCCAGGAAGTTTACTTTTCTTCCAGGGTTTCAATCTAAACACTTTGCCCATTCCCCACCTATTTCCCGTAAAAATTATTTGCTGGTTGGCACTTTTTCTTTTAGGCAAGTGCTGTAATTTGGGATAAGGACTGTAGTCTTAAAAATGCCTCCCTTTCAGGATCTATTCAACAGTTCCAGTTCTCCCAAGTTAATAAAGGCAAGCAGTCATCATGTCTCATGATCTTGCCCTATGTTACAGCCTCCACATGCTGCAATTTTGCTTAGTTCTGTGCTGCCCTAAGGCAATGGATCTCCTTCCCTGGGAGGCAAAGAAGCAGAACCAGTGTGTGAGCCTCAGCCACAACCTTCCTGCTCATAGACTGACCAGTGCAGATCATCTCCTACTCCTTCACTTTGGCAGTAATCTTTGCAGAGCACAGCAATATTCCGGGACTCCATGGAGTACTTAAACAGCTATGAGCTCCGGCTACAAGTTTGGGACAGGAATGCAATTAAACTGGAACTGGGCTGTTTTGAGGAGACTTGAGAATTCGAGAGCTGGGCCCTGTAGATGTTCCAGGGAGGCCATGAAAGGTGAATGTTGTTCTAGGAGGGGATGGGACCCCAGATGCATTAGAACTTAAGTAAAATTGCTGAATTCCTTCTTGGGGACAACAACTGGTTAACTGCTATCCATATATAAGGGAAATTGGAGCAGAGCCAAAGTAAAGGGAACTAGTGAAAGGAGACCGGGTCAGAGAAGGTGTTGGATGGAAGCCAGGCTAAGGGAGAAAGCCTAAAATGAGATGTATGTTTAGTTACTGTTTTTGAATTGCTAAGAAAGCTAAGCCCCAGGAAGAGCTGGACTGTAAGCTATTCACAACCCTCTGGTAGAAATGGAAGAATAAGAATTAATTAAAAATCCCATTAATTTAATCCAGAAAAATGCTGCTGAGTATTTTTTTTTAAGCAAATAAACTTCTAAGATGCTGGTGAGTACAGTTTTTAAGAATAGAAAAATATACCAACCTGAAGAGTAAGTGCTCTTTATACCCCAGTTCTGTTCCATTAACAAAAAGCTGCTTCTCCTGGGATATTTCACTCTTGTCAGCCCTCCAGAGAATGCTTTTAACACTAAGCAAAACATAGGACAGTGGCTTGGTGGTGCAGGTAAAAACTGGCATTACAGAGCGAATGTGAGGCCTCGGAGAAAGAAACAGCAATGCCAAAACCACGCAGTAAATGAAGTTTTACAGCAAAGGGATGGAACATGGAAAGTGAGGACGGAGTCGTGGCTGGTGAACTGCATGTAGCCTGCAGGATGGCTCAACCTCACCTGCTCCCCGTCACCCAGCAAAGCCACCAGTGCTTCCTCCAGGGCTGGAGCTGGAATCGAGCTCTCTCCATGCAGGAGGATGAGGCTCAGACAGCTGGGAGCAGCTTCTGTGTGTGTGTGTGGCCCCCAAGCAGGTTCCAGCGCAGACCTCAATCCCTCACCACAAAAAGGCTCAAACCTCCCCCTTCTTGGAGGAGTCGGGGAGTATTTTTGTGCCAGTTGTTATCACTGCTGCAGCTTTTGGCCTATGTGATGTGAGTTTTGGCTGCAGTTCTGTTTTGGGTTACATATAGAATTTTAGACACTTCATTGTCCAGGCTCAGCTCAATACTAATCAGCATCTCTGCCGTTCATTTTCACCTTAAAACTTGGTGCGTTTGTGCATGTGTGAACTAGATCCCTCTACTTCTGGGCGATCGCTTATATGATTGAGATGTTAAAATCCTTAAGTGCTGTTACTCTATAGTATTGTCTCACAGATACTCTTTTTCTGGGAATTCAGGAAAAAAAATTGCTCAGAGACGTTTAATTAATTTTAATTACCATTCACATTGAACTGATGAGAAATGTCACGCCTTGGCAGAAAATGTTAGTCATTGCTCTTAACTCATAGCAGATGGTCAGCTTCGTTTCTTTAATACGTATGATTTGCAGAGCTTCAAGCAGCACTTTCATGTAAGAAAAATAGTGTGTATATTCAAACCAGCCATTGTGTAATTGCAGGTGCCTAAAATGGTGCACTTAAGGTTGAATAAGTAGAGTATATACAGTGAGTTGCATTCCAGGTTGATTATTTTCCTTAATAATCCATGTATGTTTGGAGTGTGTGGATTCCATTTTCTCCATTTTTCATTTTAGGTGGCTAGATCTGAAACCCATATTCTATATGACTGCATTTGCAACAATAAAAATATTGAAGAATTGAATCTTTGGCCTTGCTTTTGTGGAAGGGGGCCAACTTGCGTTTGGCTCCACAATTCTGAGTTCAATTTAATTGCAAATTCATTCTAATAAATAGAGGATGCAATCTCTATTTATGAAAAAAAAATTAAAGGCAATTTCAGTTGATTAAGACACTGCATACTCCGATACCTTTCAGACTGTGAATACTTTTAATCACTTCAGTGCAGCTACTCAGATTAGATGTGTTTGTGTGTCTTGTGGAAGGTTAAATGTAAAATGTTCACTAGTGTTCTTTTTCTCTAATTACTGTTCTGTCTCTTCTTATATTGGCAGTTTTAAGATAAGAATAAATGCAACTTCAGTTGTCTTAGTCCAGAGAATGGGACTAATGGGACAAAAATCTCAGTAACCTGCACTGAGATTCAGTCTTCAGAGCTGACAGGCGTTTTTCCTTCCTCTTGCACACTTCCAAATACTTTACGTGCATCTGACATTTTCATGTTATGGTTCTTATGAAATGGATGGCATTAAAAAATATTGCTGGTAGCTTCAGATGGAGAGTGTAAAGGTCATCTCTGCATTAGAAAGTTCACTTTGAGTCCTGAGAGATATGATGAAAAACAATCCGTTCTGCTGAAAGCAATGGTAGCAATCAAGTGAGGAGAGTAAGAAGTTAAAGCAGATACTCTCTGAGCTTTCAGGTAATGGGTCATAGTCTAGATGTGTCCTGAACCTGGAAGCAATTCCAGAATGAGAAACGCTGCTTTTAGTCCAACTGCCCGTTTCTGCATACGGTTATATTGTGTTTGAGCCCTCTGTTGTGCTGGACGGGTAATGGTGGGTTTCTCAGGCCCTGTGGTGAGATGGACCTTAGTAGCTGGATCCAATCCAGCAGCTTGGTCATGATATGCTCATAGACCTGAAACAATGAGAATACAAAGATGGGAATCCCGGACTCCTGTCTCATATCTATTCAAGGCACTAGGTGAAAATCCCGTTCATAAATAGGTCAACTTATGCAAGTCACAAAAATGTCAAGAACAAAAATACTGGTAATCATGAAAAAAAGAGTTTTCATATGCTGGTGTCATGTTGTTTTGCTCTTCCAGATAAGAGTTTTTGGAACTTCCCTATCACGATGTTTTACAGCCTTTATTTGCGCT
>JAVCKT010011976.1:0-12227 GCA_032273925.1 Rhynchotus rufescens | reverse complement strand
GGCAAAGTGTGAGGAACAATGCAAAAAAAAAAAAAAGAAAAAAAAAAAAAAAAGAAAAAGGGGCAAAAATATAAAAAGGCCAGATAGATTCTGCGGAATATCTGCCTGGAAAACAGAATTTTCCAGAATCAGCTGCCATTTCTCCCATTAGCTTGACAGCTGTCAATTAGGGCTTCAGTGCTCTCCTGGGCCACAGTTTATTGCGTGCGGTTGATGTTGTCATTTTGTTCTCAGTTTTGCCTTGAGCACTATCATGAGCAGGAGCGAAATAGTCAATAACTGATGTATCAGCAGTTATTTCTTAAATTGGCTTACAAGTCTGCATTTTTCCTCTTTTTACTAAAGATTGTTTTGTAAAGTGATTAGAATGAATTGTGACTGCTGCAGGGTTCTGGGAAATGCAGTGGCGCTGGGGTGAGTTAGCAGGATTAGAGAGGCTCCTTTTTGTCAGGGCTGCTCTCAGGATTAGTGGCAACTCCACGGCAGAGATCACCTTCAGGGAGAGGTGCGAGCTCCGTGCACGCTCGTGTGCTAACCTAGAGGGGAGCAGAGACAATTTACTGGCAGGCGAGGTAACCTCGCGTGTTGTCTTTCAGAAGCAAACCTCATAACTACTATTTTTTTTTTTCTGTGCAATATTCCATATTTTAATCCAGCGTCGTGCCTGCTCCATAGTGAGCCCAAATGTGGATGGGTGAATTGAACCTGGCCCTGTTTGCAAGGTGCTGCTGTTAGAGCCGGTGTTGAGCTGCCTGGAATGCTGCTTTGTCAAGTAACCCTGTATATGTAGGCACAGTTGGGATACAATATTGAAAATAACAGTGCCAGCGCGATCGCGCGTTATCTTATCTGGGAAATACTTCAGCATCGTTTACTAAACAGTCCACCCCAGGTGCCTGAGTCTGCTTTTTGCGGGTGTGTTTTTAAATTTAGTTACGCCCAAATTGTGGTTTATCAGCCTTACGTTAAAAATGAAAGGGGAATACAATATATTGTATTTGGTAACAATGATATGGACTGGTACATCCAGACAGATAATATGCAGTTGTAATTAGACTGAATAGACAGGCATTCATTTTTAAATTCTTTGACACATGCATAAAATAGTCATATAATAAGATAAGATGACAATTTTATGTTAGGTTGATAAAGTGTCCCGATACATGCATTTAAATGTCTGTAAGCCTTTTTTTACCCAGACAGATTAATTCTAGTTTCCAGCATTTGCAGTTAGACATTAAATTAATTTTAAAAATCCTACTAAACAATGG
Source organism: Rhynchotus rufescens (assembly GCA_032273925.1). Classification (NCBI taxonomy): domain Eukaryota; kingdom Metazoa; phylum Chordata; class Aves; order Tinamiformes; family Tinamidae; genus Rhynchotus; species Rhynchotus rufescens. The sequence continues at coordinate 10,956 of JAVCKT010011976.1, read as the reverse complement.
CCGTGTTGCTTTTTTTGTGTCATTACCTAAAGCAGGAGGGTTGAAAAAAGAAAATAGTCAATTGATTTTTCTTGATTTCAACATTTAAAAAATGCTCTAACATTCACTCAGAGGATTTAAAACATAGTACGTGAGACTGTATTGTAGTTTTCTTAAGTATAATAATGCAGAACGGAACAGTGTAAGAGCTGGAAATTGTTTATTATGATTTTCATAGAAAGCACTGCAAGAGTTCAGATGAGTGGAGCTTAATTTCAGAGACTGCGACATTTATTCTGCTAAATTTGCCTGGTTTTCATCTTGAAAGACAGCTTGGTCATCTCAATAGAATGACAACCTGCAGAATTTAAATATTTCTCGGTGCAAGCATCAACTTTAAGATATTTCTCAGAAAATGTTCAAAGGTTTCTTCCCCTGGGGGCGGAGGGAGAGCAGCAAAGGAGTTACCAGAAAACCATAAAATCCCTGAAAGCCCCTCGCCAGCTCCATTACCTGGCTCGCTTGGGCACCAAAGGTGTGATTCTTCAAGAATAACTTTGTATTTTAGACTTAATTATAAATTATTAATTACTTGTGTCAGGACACATGTTATTAATTACGACTCTCTTTTCTCCGCTCAGAGCAGCTGCTGGGAATCGCCTAAGTTCCCTGTGTGTGTTGGCGTGGGAGTTTACCCAAGGAGGAACTCGCCATTCCCAGCGCGCGGCCGCTCGCCTCCCGCTCGCTCCTGCCGGGCGCTCTTTGGAAACATCCGAGCTCGGCCCGACCTTGGTTGGGATGCAGGCGAGGTTTCCAGCTGATTAGGCTTGCTCGTAATTAGTCCATGTTTTTACGAAGGTGGGTGTTATGCCCTGCCCGTATTAAAAAATATATGAATATATTTTTTAAAAACTCTTGTTTTAGCACCATGTAGTTTTGCTGGGGAGGTCAGGAGGTGGTTTCCATGTCCTTCCGCCCAACTCCCGCCAAACTTCACGCGTTGGAAGCAAGGAAAGAGCGGAGTGTTATTCCTTTGGAATGACTCAAATTCATTTACTTTTGATATTTCCATCATTAAATCGAGCCCTCTGTTTCAGTTTCTTATGTGTTCTTTGCGGAATGCATGTTGCATAAAATAGGCAATTTTTAATGAACAATTTAATGTAAATGGGTTCTGAATTTAAATTAATATTAATGAAGGTTTGAGTGAATTTATTTTGCATACGTAAAGGCTTGTAACTCTTTCACCCATACGCTCTTGTCTTTATGTACTAACACGTTGGTTAGGTGAATTGGCTAGTTTCCATATTTCGTGATTAAAAAACTTTAATGGATTTTACATGGATATTTGTGCTAATACGGCTTTACGCGGGTTTGTACCGCCGTTAAAAAACATACCTGCCTTTATTTTCAGATTTTTGCAGTTAACATTTTAAACATGCTGCTCTGCTGTTCCTATATGTCTTTTTCTTTTTTTTTTTTTTTTTTTACTTTAGTACTTGCCTTTATGCTTAGAAGAAAAAAATATTCCAACAATAGTCACTACAGTCGAGATGTTTTCTTTCTTTGGCTTACCTCTAATGCATTATGTATTTAGGAATGATGGGATGTTCTATAATTAATTCTGTTAGATGTAATTGCTATAATCACTTTGATGCTACACATAATAAAAGTAATATGGTAAGCATATGAAAAAATATAAACACCTTATTGTAACGCTTTATGTAAGATCCTTTAAAAAAAAAATCTTGTTTAGAAGTAAACCTCCACTTCCGTATTTGTCAAAGATAACGTTTATTTTAAAGTGCGTACTTTGTAAATGAATGAATTTTAGAAATGGAAAAGATTCTGCCTGTCAGGAGCCTTTTATGTGAGTGCGTATGGATCTGCTGCTATACTCCATTAAAGATGTAGTTCATTAAGAAGCCAGTCTTCAGCGTTGCCACAAGTGACATGTGAATATCACCGTATAGCTCATGAAATAGAGGAAAAATTGTGCGTTCTATTAAAATCCAGCGCGTAGTAAATAACGTAGAGATGGAGTTGTACAACTGAAAGCTTCTTTGTAGTGCAAAGTTATGGGAAATATAAAATGTATGAAGGGTAGCGTGTAGCTAGCGAGGGAGTTTTTCAGGCATAGTCCCAAGTGGGAAAAGACTGTAGAAGGTGTCCTCCCGCCGCCACTTTTTCTTTTTTTCCCGTCTCCCTAGCAAGAACCTTTGAGTTATTGTTTGCAAACACAGTTTTTGATAGGGAGGAAATGAAAAAAATATGTGCGATGGGTTAATCTGTGTAGTTGATGTCACTGGTGGTGAAACAAAAAATGCTAATATGGGCATAGTTCTTAATTAGTTGCATACCATACTTAATGCTGCAAAGGTCACTTGGTTTTATGATCCGGCTGCATCTATGAATCCGTGCGTTTCTCCCCAAATTTATATTTTGCTCTCCCGTATTTTCTAAGCGATTGAGTGTGCAGATCCTGGTTAAAATGAGAACTGTAAAGAAAATTAGCAGAGCAGCTTTAGCGTGGCTTGAGAGGAGGTTTCCTTTTTTCTTCTTTCCTCTCTCTTTTCTGCCCCCTGCTCTCCCTCCCCTCGTGCACTTTCCGAGCGCGGCGCAGCCTCCCTCTCGCCCGGCGAGCACAAGTATTACATTTAACTCCTGTAAGCTGAACAAACAAACCCGGCCAGCCCCGCGCCGAATTGTTCGCCGGCCGAGCAGAACAGGGTGCTGCTTTTGAGCATCTCCGGCGCTGGGCTCGGTGCCCGCAGCCCTTTTCCTGCTAGGTCAAGCCTGTTGCTGGAGGCCAGATCTCAGCGGGGGCCTCCGGGAGGCTTGGCGAGGCTGCTGGAGACTGGCAGCCATCAGTCATCCATCTGTGACACAGAGCCTGTTTTTGATGGCAGGGATGATAAAAGGCCTGGGAACTGTATAGGCCCTTGTAATCAGGGCCAGTGCTGACATCCTTCTCAACTTTGACAGCTTCTTCCTTTTCTCTCTTCACCGCCAAGACTGTCTCAACTGGGTTTTTTTTCTTTTTTTTCCCCTCTCTCTTGTTTCATGTACTTGATCAGTCTCAGATGCTGGGAATTATTTTTTTCGGCAGGGAGGGGGAGTGTTGCTTTTGGTTTGTGGGTTGGGCAGGTGTGAGAGGAAGTCTGTTTTTTTTTTTTTCCCCTTTTTTTTTTTTTTGTACTGTAGGCCTGTTGCTAATAAATGTTCCTCCATAAGATTCTGTCGGAGTTGAGTAATGTTTTTGATCTTTATGCCTGATAACTGCATACTTAATGAGATTTCAAAGCTGTGAGTGCAGCTCCCTACAATTATTGACAGATGCCTTTTCTTTGCCATTGGGTTCAGCTTCATAAATCCTCCTGCAGTAATGAGGTTCAGAAGTGCCACCCTGCCAGTGAGCTAATGAAAGAGGGGGGGAGGGAGGGAACAGCTCATGCCTGCCTGACACATTTTTTTCCTTTAAAATTTACTATGCAGATGTCAAGCTGTGGGACGATTACTTCAAACATGCTAATTTTTATCTTGCTTTTGTGTCAAGCCTGCATGCCATTCTCCCCCCTCCCTTCCCCCCCCCAATAATAAATAAAAATAGAAACCTCAACCTATTTAAATTTTATCATGGATCATAACTATTGAAGACTTTGATATATGTGTGTTCTTTTGCAGTTTCCAGTCAATGGAGCTTTCTTTTTTTTCTTTTTTTTTTCTTTTTTTTTTTTGAAATCCGAAGGGCAGAGAGAGGATAAAAAAAAAAAAAAAAAAACGAGGAGAAAACAGGAAAAAAAAAGGGGAAAGGCGCCGTGCGCCCGCCTGCCCTGCGTGCGCGGGAGCCGGGGCAGATTTCATGTGCGAGCCCTGCGAGCGAAGGCTGGCGCAGAAGAGCCGCTCCGCGCCAAACAGTCGATTTCCTTTGCGGCAGAGCCATATATCACTGACCCACCCTTCCCTCCCGACAGAATGACATGTGTCATTTATCACGCGGCCCTGCCGGGCGCCCGGGGACGGGGCGCCTGGGGAGGGGGCAGCCCGGTCCCCGCGCGGGGACAGGGACGGGGCACGTCGCGGAGCGGACGGGGCGGTTGCGCTGCTCCCTATGATCTGCCCAGTCCCTCCGGAGCCTTTTCCTCCTGTTCCCCTTTTTTTTCCCTCTGTATCTTTTATTTATTTTTTATTTACTTTATTTATTTATTTCAACTTTGGCAGTTGGGGAAGGCTGGCTGACACGTATCATTCAGGCAGCACCAGCTTGCTGGGGGTTGTGTAAATGAATCTGGGAGCTCTTGGTTTCACATGATTCAAACGTGCATTATTGAAGATGGATGTTCCTTAAAAAAAGATTGATGATGGATATCAGGCTTATAGTGCCATTTATCATTTTGAATATTATTTAGACTTGCCGTGTAAAGCTGTAACTTGAGAGTTGGATGAGCTGGGACAGAATGGAGGCCGCGGCGTGCGCGTTGTGATTGATGGCTTTGCCTTCTCATTGTTTGTTACCAGATACAGCCGGTCATTACGGTGGTGCCAGGCGGTTGTGCCGGGAGCTGGGCTCCGGGGCACATGTGCCTCGCGGTGGCAGGGGCAGAGTTAAGTTTTTGGGTGCAGAATTTTGGAAATTGTGAAGAAATTGCCCAAGCTGCGGCCCGTGCAAGGGGGACTGGCAAGCTATTCCACGACTAAAGCCGCGTGCTGGATATAGTGCTAAAATACAAGTAGGACTGTGGCTGCTTAAGCCATGGCATGGTTGGACATTGCCAGCTCCCATATGGAAACATGCAGCACGGCTCCTTCTCGCTAGCAGGGTGCATTTCGGTCCTACAGCGGCAAAGAAGGCAAAGTTGCAGAAATTGATTATTCCGGCACTTGCGTTTTCCCTTTCCATCCATCCTGTCCAAGCCCCACAGGGAGCCCTGCACCTTGGTGCTCGTGTCCCGGTGATGCTGCAGGAGGAGAGCCTGTATCCCAGGAGAGGCAGAGCATCCCCTTCCTCCTTGGAAGTGCTCTCCCGGCAGCCAGGACACCCCCACCTGCTGGAAGAATTAAGGAAGTGGCTCCATGTAGGCAATTAGGGCTTCCCTGGGAAGCGTGGGCCGGGGTTCCAGCAGGATCACGGGTTCAGGATAGGTAGTGCCCAAAACACATCGTTAAGTCTTTGGGAATGGATGTCTCCAGACTGCAGTAGTATGCGGTGGGGTTAAACTTGTTTCGAACTGAGAAAGTGTAGTCAGTGCTCCTTTCCTGGCACTTATTAAAAAAAAAATTAAATAAATTACCCAAGAAATTAGGCTAGAATGTGTTTTTGTTGAAAAGAGATAGTCTTCGAAGTGTGCAGGTCAGTGCTGTTTAGAAGCGCCGCTCGTCAGATGAACTTTTTCTGATTGCTGGATGCCTCGCCAGCAAGAAGGGATTGTAGCAGCATTTGATAGGCCAGCACACAGCATTTGGGCTCACACTACATTTTGCAAAGCCTTCAGGGATTTTATATACGTTTTATAAAATAAGCTTTTTTCAAGACCAAGGTGTTGATTATTCCTTTGGAAAATTCAGTGCCGTTTGCTGTTGGTGCAGCCCATCAGTTGTGAAAAGTAAGCATTCAAGTTTATTCACTCCATGGAAGTCCAATGTCACCGGAAAACCCTGTAAAATGTAATATTTTCCATGAAGCCTTCAAGAGTGGAAGGTAAAACTTTGCTCTCCCACCCCTGCACGCGTGTAGCACAGCAGGTAATTGAAGTACAAGTGCCAATTTGCTGGAGCAATTGTAAACACACCTTGATACAAATGGCATGGTTGCATTCTTACTGATTAGAAAACTTTGCTATTAATAGACACAAAGTCCATTTCAGGTGTAATTGGTGAGGAGCTGAGTGCACTCATGGGAAGAAACCTTGTTTTGTTTTTTGTTCGCTTTTATTCTTATCCCTTTTTTCAGTTTTATAGCCGGAGACATGATTTATTGCAGCCATCCATCTTTGGGGCTCATCCATCACCTCCTGGTTGCTAGGCAATCATGGCAGCAGCTGTTTGCTTTGAATCAGACAGAAAAGTTGTCAATCATCAAAGGCAGGTGAATAGCATTAGAAACACGCTATTGTCAGACGGAATAATTAATCAAAGAGAGAAAAGATAATTAAAAAGATATGACCCTTGCAAGTACTTGCTCCGGGTTGCCTGGAAAAAAGAAAAACTGCCTGGTCTTTTCTAGACACTTAAGCAGCTGAGGGCTGATAAAATATGCACTCTGCAGTGCATAGTTTTTAATTAATTGAAAAAGGTTCAACATTCAAAGACGATGCTGGAGAAAAGTCTGATTATGAGCAGAAGTAATATTTATTGTTTGCATGAAAGGCTTGACGTGGAGTTCTAACTTTCTGTCAGGAATCTCCGGCGTGCTCGCACTGAGCTCTTCCAGCCCCGCTGTCTTCGCGGGCCCTTGCGGAGCGCGCGGGAGCCGGGCGCAGCGAGGGTCCCATGGCTCCTACCCGCCGCTCCCATTCCCGGCCACCTTCTCCGTGAATTTTCTCATTTGCTGCCCTGCATTGCAACTCTTGGAGCTGTCTCTGTGCTGTTGGGGTGAAGCCCAGCCAGCCCGCGGCCGTGCGCTCCGTTTGGTGCAGGGGAGAGGTTGGGGCAATGACTGTTTCATCTCCAATCAGACCGTGCAATAACAGGCTTTTCTGAGCCGCTTCCCGAACCAGGTTTTCCAGAAATCATGTTGTTTCTGGTTGGAATAATAAAAAGGATGCTGCAAAATCTCATTTCCAAGGGAGCTTGGACAGCATGGTGGTGATTCAGCATTGCGTGCTGAATGTAGGAACATGAATACACATGGATGTGCATGTGTAGGAACATACTTCTGGTGTAAAGGATCATTGACTTACTGTACATGGAACATTTGAGCAGAGCTCCTGTGACAGGGAGTCCGTGGGTTAAGGAATGAATGCTGAAGTAGCCAAAAAGCTGGAAGTTTGAGGCATGAGAAGGGAGTGCAGTATTTTGAACATCAGGCAAAGTATTTGTGGTCCAAGAGAAAAAAAACAAAATCAAAAAAACAAAAACAAACAAACAAACAAACCCTCTGGCATTTGTGTGTGTTGAGAAATCAAGTATTTTTTGTATTCACTCATTTTTGATTTCTTACTTTTGCCCCGTCTTGTAGAACTGGACAAAGAAGAATCAAGTCTGAGTAATCAAAAACTCAGTAGACTGACGAAGTAGACTCAGTAGGGCAAAAAAACCAAAAACATTATTTTAAATATCTAATCCAGTTATTAGAGTTGAATATCATTAAGTTCTGAGAGAAAGAATGCACTAAAATATTTGGAACTACAAAAAACAGTATACAGATCCTACACGCCGTTACTACACATCCCATTGCTTTCAGGTCAGATAACTCCTCGGATTATTCTTTGTGTATTCCCTTACAGCAGTAGGTCAGAAGCAGCTCCTGTTCTAACGGTGTGTAGCCTACATCGCATTTTCTGCTCTCACACCCTGTTTCGCTTGTAATCGTTCCAGTATTTACTTAGAGGAGGAGAGAACACAGCTCAGAAGGAAGTGGGGTACCATCTGACTGCTGGATATGACACATCTGCTGCTGCAGAGCTGTTGCATTTTCAGCACTGGTAGCAGGAAGTTCAGCCTGAAGTTAACTGGGATGACTTGGAATAGGCTTTTGCTTCAGTTAACCTATTAGTGGATACTTGGAAAGTGGTTTTCACTAAAATATATGTAAGAAATACTGTTACCTCTTGGAAACCATAATGCTGATATTTACCACTAGCTTCAGGAAGTGCACTATGTGACCAAAGTCATCATTACTTGTGGCTAGTAACAGAGCATTTTTTATATAAAGTTAGGTCGTTTTCTAGAGTTGCTTGCAGATAACTTTTTAATTTGGCTAACTTCTCTTTTTCTTATATACATAATGATAATTCAACTTGACATATTACAGGCATTTTGTGTCATAAATTTAGGATTGTGTGTGCCTATATGGGGTAAATGGGCATATGTTTGCGTGTGGGTGTGCAGTGCTTTCTCCAACACGTTTTTGTGCATTATATAAATGTGGGATATTTATTCCTACATGTAAGGTAACATGCTTATGGCTGTAGAAGATTTTCTTTGTTTGTTGTGGAACTGAGTCTTCTTTTCGTATACCAGCCCCTCTGTTAATATCTCTTGTAGGGTTTGCTGCGTCTTTGCAGATCACTTTTATTTACTGATGGGCAGCCATGGCAGTAGTTCAGTTTTTCCCCAATGGAGTGACATATAACGGTGATACCAATAAAATGCTGGATACGAGATGTATGGCTAGATGGCTGTATTCTGGAGTGTTGTTTAGCCTGGTAGTAATTTCTTAGCAGAATATAGACAAAAGTTGCCCATGATGATCTGTTTCGCTCTGCTTAGTGACTCTGGTAGTCTTCTCCTCCCTGTTTTTCCTAGACTCTTCCTGGTGTGTTCTTGAGATAAGACACAGCAGTTATTACCCAGTATCAATATTTGTTGATTCACAGGTGAAAGAGTTTGGACTCTATGGAGAGATTTTTCTGGCCTAGCACCTTCCTCATCCTTCTCCAGATGCATGTTTCCTTTGCATTTATGTAATGAAAACTGTTTGGGAAGCTGAAATACCTCAGTGCTGAAGGTGGTAGAGCTAAATTGCTTTTCTGTTCAAATGAAATGGAGAACAGAATACATCAAACATCAGAACCGTAATTGATAGCAAACTATTTTTTTTTCTTGGAGCTGGTGGAATATCCCATGCAAAGGGAGTTTGAACAGTCAAATAATAATCAAGCATTTGCCAGTGTTTGCCTCATTGTGCTAAGCAGAATATAGCATCTCAGTAGGAACCACTGAATTAGAGAGTTTTCGTATACTGAGAAAAATATCTTGAGGAAATATATATAATGTGCTTGGCTGAACTATGTCCTATGCTTGGCTGAACTGAATAAGCATATAATGCTTTTCTCCACGCCCGCCCCCCAGACATACAAATGCCTATTCCTGCACCACAGCTCTCTGACAGATACTCGTCAAGTCTCCCCTTCTTCCTGCAAGAGATCCAGGGCATTTCTCACTGTCTTTGGAGACTGCTGTCTCCTTAAAGGTTTCAGAGTGTGTCTACTCCTGAAGATTCCTAATAGGAGAGAAAGATACCTTTCTTGCCCCATTTTTAAGGTCAGTTACCATTTCTGTGCCTTTCAACGTAGGTTATGGTTTCGTCTTTTTGTATGTACAAGTTTTCAAGTTTCAGTCCTACTAGCCTGTGCAGTGAAAAAAATATTTTTTATCTCCAATTTTCAATTTGCCAGCAGTGAAAAGAAGAAAAGTCTTCTGCAAACTCAGCCTGAGTCTTGGGAAATGTCCGAACATTCACTGGATGAACTTTAGTGTCTGAGCACCACTGCTGCAAAATGCATAAAATACTTTTGCATGCACTTACCTCATGTAAAAGTATAGAGAGTATCTTGTTTTATTAAAAAAAAAAGTCCTAGGATATTCTTTCAAGTGTGATGGGGTAGAAGATGAGATATGTGCTGTCACAGGTACAAGATGACCAGCTCGTGCTGCCTGATAGTAGCCAGGAGTAGAGCCAGGTGGTCTTGAAGATGCACAATCACCAGATACAGGTCAGGCAACAAGGCAGTTGTGTAGAAAGGATTGGGAATGGAAATGCCTTGGAGAGAAGGGAAAGGAAGGACTAGCGCTCTGGTTACGGGAGATGGCTGCTTTGTAGGGATCTGCGTTTGTTTACGGTCCCCAAAATACAGGATCTGAATCCATGTGTTACCCTAGTTCATTTATCTTCAAAATCCAATGTACATTGTGCCTTTTTTTAGTTTAAAAAATATACTTCACTTTCTGTGCTGTTGGATCTAGTTAAAAAAAAAATCACTGTGCATTTGACCTATTACCTTAATTAGATAATTTGTGCATAATAGTGCACTTTTGTTAACTGCCTTAACTGCCTTTATAGGTAAAATAGAGAGACATGTACACTTTAGTGGACTGCATCTGACTTGTGTGAACTTTTTATTGAAAGAATATTTGAAAAACAGGTGACAGAATTCGAAACAGCAAAGAAAATGTGGCGGTGTTTTATATGCTGCAACCTAATGTTTAGCCAGGATCCCATGTCTTCCTTTGGTTTTGCTCTAGGCCTGCATTTAAGTGCTGCTTATCTATATTAGTTAGCAAATACTCTAATGTATGAGAGTAGTAGTGAGTTATTTTCTCATACCTATATGTTTTCTATATAAAATAGCCTAGCTGTAGTAAAATCTTGCTATATAATTGTGTTTCATTTTGAAATTGTTAGCTGAATAAGCAGTAGGACAAACGTGCAGTAAGCTGAATAAAGGAAAAAATTTATAGCGCCTTCTTGTTCTAGGGGTGTGCAGCACGAAATTGTGTGACTCAAATGCTCAATCTGGTCTTCATGATTAAGCAATAAACAAATTACAAAACAAAGTTATCATCCTTTTGAAACTTGTGTGCTCAATCTTTGTGGGGAAGAAAAAGCAAAGTATTTAATATTTCTTAAAGGAAAACATGTTTCATTTCTTGACACGTTCCATGGTAGTGGTTTTTTAGTTAACAAAAACTCGTGATTGTTTGCATTAGAATAAATTAAAGAACATTCTCTTTGCAGACATTAGAGAATTTTTTTAAAGCTAATTCACTGAATGTTGGTAAAAGGAATTAAAAGAGTGAAAATGGAAGATAAGGTAACAACAAGGTTGTGCCTTGTGCTATAGGCTTGGGAGCATTTACCTCACTCTGCTACCAGCTCTATGCAGAGCAGAGTTTGGTTACACTGTCCAAGTGGATTGCTTTAGAAAAGTCTTTTTGTTACGTGTCATGTGTGACAAGGGAGGTCTGAGAAGTGCCTAGGTCTTCTCGCAGCCCTGATGCAAGTGTGTAACAGTCCCAAGTGTATCGAGTCTCCCA
>JAVCKT010011975.1:0-24662 GCA_032273925.1 Rhynchotus rufescens | reverse complement strand
CCTCCCTTGAGGTATTTATAGACACTGATCAGGTCCCCCCTCAGCCTTCTCTTCTCCAGGCTGGACAGGCCCAGCTCCCTCAGCCTTAAGCAGGGTTCACTCATCCCTGCTGTATCTGCTGCTCCCTGCCGCTCTCACAGAGCAGCAGTTGTGCTCACCAAAGGCAGAGTTGGCCAAAGGATCTAGTGGGCTTGCAAGCCAAGTCTCTCCTACTGCCCGACCCCGGAGCTCATCGTTTCCATGGAATGGGGTGCCTGGGATACGTTTTGGAGAGCTGGACCACAACCACTTGAACGCTGGCTTTTTAGGCAGCTGTGCAGCGTGCACCCTGCTGAGGGGCCCGCTCTGCTGGAGGGGGCGGCTGGCGGCCGCCTGGGGCTCCCGCGTCCTGGCCGGGCGGGATGGAGGGAGCTGCTCCATGGCTCATCGTGCCGTGGCACTGTGGGAAGCTGCGCCTGCCCAGGGACTCTCGGAGCCGAGCACAGTTAAGGCCAGGATGCTCCGGCATTTCCTGGCTTGGCCGAGGAACCCTAATGCTTAAGCGGGGAATAGAGCACGTATGTCTGCGGCGCCCAGAACAACTTGGAAATGGTTCATTTTTCAGCCGGGTCCTGATGCCCCAGAGAGAGGGGGAGGGAAGGTGGGACCTTCCTCTTTCTCCCCAGCTGCAAGGATAATATTTTTGCAGGCAAACGCGCAGGACACCGAGGTGACCCAGTGCCGAAAGGAGCATTAGCGATGCAGGCAACGCAACAGAACGGAAATGCCAAGACTCGGCTCCATCATTTATCTTCTCCGAGCGTTTGACACTGACTGATTAATGCCTGCCCCGTTTTATTTTTATTCCTGAGCCTGTAGAGTTGTGAGGCCAAAGAGGGGAGCTCTAAAGACTGCTAATATCCAGGAAAGGGAAGAATTCTTACGAAACAAAGATAACGGCTGCATAGTGTCTGACTGCCCACAGGCTGCTGAGATTTTAGGGGCAGTGCAGGAATGGGGAAAAGGGCCATCCTGAGTTATTTTCCAGAGGAGATCCATGCACAGATCCATGCACAGTACAAATTTAAGTCTCCTGTCAGTGGGTTCTGCTTTCCTTAGCCGTCTTGCACACAAAGAGCCTTTTCTTTCGAGGCTCAATTGATTCCTTCCCTCTCCACACACACGCAGTTCCAGGCAGAGATCTTAAACCCAGATCATTATATAAGTTGATTCTAAGCATCTCTGATGGAAAGACACTCTTTCTAAACAAGTTTAAGGGTTATTGGGACTAAGCCCTTCCCATACAAGCCTTAAGCCTCCCAAGAAAGAGCCTCCAGCTGAGAATTTGGACTACACTGAAAACATATTACTGCAAACTGCAGTGACCCACGGTGACCTCCACTGCCCTACAGCCCCCTCCAGGTGAAGCGCTGAGAAAACAAATAAAATATGGTCAAGCTCCAGTCTGCAAGTTAAGATCACATGCAGAATTAGTTGTTACATGATATGCCATTGGGGGACACATCACTTCCTGGCAGACAAAGAGACCCAATAGTCTGGTGTGGCTTTTGGCATCTTTTTGCTTTTTTATTTGAAGTTGCCTGTTGTGTTCTTGTGTTGGCATCTCATGTCTTTGTTTCAAAAGGCTCTTTAAAGTGCTGGTTAGCTGAAACCCTCGGTTTAAGCTTTGTTTAGAGTGAAATCAAGGATGTGTTCAGGGGTTATAAAAGCCTCCTATTATAACAAATATTTTCATGAAGTCAAAAGATTCCAGGAAAACAGATACATGTATAATTGAAAATGGTGCCTTGCAGTGGCTGGGAATCTAAAACATACCAGATCTGGAATGTACTTGAACCCCAGAACAAAATTTACCACTCAACTGCAACTCCCTGCCTACCCAAAAGAAATACAAGAAGCACACAGCTAAATCCCAGCTCTTTTTTTTTTCCCCTCGTCCCTGAATCTCCGGTAAAACAAGAAGCGATGCTGGGCATCACCTCGAAAGCTGAATCTTTGTTTCCAATCTTTGTTTCAGTGCTGCTTGGATATTTTAGAGCAGCCGCTGGGCTGTGGCCGTGCGTGGAGCCTGCTCCCCGTGCCGGGAAGCGCCGCGAAGGGCAGGAGCCCCCGGCTGGCAGGGCTGCCCATGGGCACCCCCGGGGCTTGTTCTGCGTCTCAGCCAAGGGCCACGCTCGATGGCACCGAGTCTTTCATCTTCCAGAATGAACCCCTGAGAAACAGGGGGTTCTTAGACGCCGCCAGTGAGCAAGGGGTGCCTGTGCCCCATGGGGTGTGCAAAGGTGCACTGTGAAAGGGCAACAGGGCCACCAGGCCACCTATGGAACGGGTGAGGAGGAAAGACAGGAGCAGGGAAAGACAGGGATACCTTGCGATGCTTCACCACGTAATACAGGATGGGGGCTCTGCTGTCAGGACGAGGTCGCCACACCAGATCGTAGCTGTCCGTCTTGGATGTCCGGGGAGAGCTGAGGATGATGGGCGCCTCTGCTGGGGACACGGGCTCTCTGCTGGCTGCGCACTCTGGAGATGCTGCCAGAGGGGTCGTCCCAGGTTTTGGGAATCCGGCTTTATCCAGGGGCAGCTTTGGAGCAGCGTCTCTGGAAGGTGGTGTTGGAGGCTGTGCTGAGCCCGGCCAGGCATCTTGCCCAGGCTTCAGGGTAGTGCCTGAAAAAGAAAAGGGAATGAGTGGGGCAGGCAGAACGAATGCCAGGTCCAGTCTGCCGTGAAGGCAGAGCAGTGAGAAACCCCTTTAGTTCTCCCAGAGAACTGTGCCCTCCCGCTGCAGCACAGGTTTCTTGAAGGTGTCAGGTCCCAGGCAGGGATGGCTGCTGGACCATTTGAAAAGGTAAACAGGCTCTCCTTCTCCCAGTACAAATATAACTTGCCTCTCTGAGGCGTCTTCCAGGACATCTCATGGCTACATGCTGCTTCCTACCCCTCTGAAGCTTTCCTATCCTGCAAAAGCTCTGCATGGATCAAGTAAACAGGTGGCACCTCTTTTACCCCAGGTGTGTCCACCTGCATCAATATTTATGCTCTTGCTTAGTGTAAACTCAGAGATAGAGAGCTGAATAGGCCAAGAGGTAAGGCACTAGCTCCGCCTGTCTTATGCTTCTCACGTAGAGCTAGCTTGGGTAGGCTCATGTGGCATTGCTGTCATCTGTTCCTACATGGAGATACGGAGATCCCAGTCAGAGCAACCCAAGGACTGCCCAGTGAAAGGGAGGGAAGAACACGGCAGCTCCAGCACAAGCACGAGGGCTGCACACAGACTTCCTCCTCCTTGATCCTTCCCTGCGCGCTAAGCCCTGTGCCTGGATAACCACGAGCTCAGAGAAGAGAGTGGGTAGAGACTCACCGGGCCGGGCTGTCCTCAGGTGCACAGTGGCCTGCGCGCTGCCCACCTCGTTCTCGGCCATGCACTGGTAGAAGCCGTCGTCCTCGGGCCCCACGCTGAGCAGGCGCAGCGCGCGGCGCGACAGGCGCAGCCGCGGGCTGCCCGCCAGGGGCACGGCGTTGCGCAGCCACACCACCGAGGGCTGCGGGTTGCCCCGCACCTCGCACGTGAACTTGGCGCTCTGGCCCCACGGGATCATCTCCTGCGACAGCTCCATCGCCACCTCCGGGGGCTCTGTGCGGGGAAAAAGCAGGAGCTGAGCACCAGCTGGCCGGCGGCACAGCACCCTGACGACTTCTCCCTGTCCTCTCGGGCAGGGATGAGGTCAAAGGTACGGATCCTCAGCCCTCCCAGTCCTGCTCCCTTTCCAGGGGCCCACAGGGGTCTGGTTTATTCCTCCTCCCCTTCAGCATCCGTGTGAACCACAAGGAGAGCAGGTCCAAGGCAGCTGCTCCTCTCAGTCTGTGATGGTAGGCACACAATAATCCCATTTTTCTTAGCTGAAACACCATGCTCTGAAAGTTGTACTGGTGCCAACAAGAGGCCAGCACCCGGACAAAATGCACTCCAGCAAAATACAGGCACATACTCCCCGACACTTGACAGAAGGGGAAAAACGTGTGGTGGAAAGACCTAAGGTATAGGTAGCGAGGGCTAGCACAGCACTCACCAAACACCTGCACGTTGTAGAAGATGAATGCAGCTCCGGCCTCGCCAACGCCGTTGTCAGCCATGCAGCTGTAGGTGCCGGAGTCCTCCTCGCTCGTGGGGTCAATCAGGAGGTTGCTGAGCAGGAACCGCGTCTTGTTGTACGCGGAGACGCTGGAACCGTCCTTGGCCCAGGTGACCCGCGGCGGGGGGATCCCGCTGGCCACGCACTCCAGGATGAGGCTTTGGCCTTTGGTGACGATGATGGTCTGAGCTTCGGGTGGGTAGATGATCCGAGCTGCCTCCGCCGTGGAGCCTGACAAGGACAGAAAGAAGGGAGGTGTGTGGGAAGGAAGGTGGATGGTGGGAAGGTGTCCTGTGCAGAGTACAGGTAGTGGAAATGGGAGGGTTAATGCTGATCCGCTGCACTGCTACATGTGTGCAACCCCAGAGGAGGTACCACAACCCCAGGGGTGGCACACACATACCCTGGGGATCAGAGCTCACAGCTTCCAGCTGCTGGGATAGAGTTTTCCCAGCAGCTGATAATGTCAGCTCACAGAGAAAACCAGCTGGAATAGCTGTGCTCTGTATTCCCAGGGCTCGGAGCACTTAGGAGGACGTGCAGGGAGAGGAGAACAGCTTACGTCTCACACGGAGCCTCTCACTGGAGACCGAGGTTTTCACCTCCTGAGTCACGGGGTTGTAGGCAGCACATTTGTAAGTTCCCTCATCCTCTTGGCTGGCATTGACGATCTGGAGGTTCCCAGATGGCATGATAAGGTAGTTGTCTACAAGGAGAGAAGAGGAGATGGTGCCTGGTCACAAGCAGTTCCCCTCCAGATACAACAAAGCAGTGAAATGACCCCTTCTGGCTCCAGCACCACTGGTGGTGGTGGTGATGGCGGTGGTGGCAATGAAACAGCAGGGAAGGAATGGGGCCTCGAGTGAAGCAAACTCAACACATGCAACAAATGGAGTGACTGAACACATGCAACAAATGGCTGCAAAATTCAGATCGATTTTTAATTTTTTTCCCCAAATTCAGATTCAGAGTCATCTTTATTGAGGGCCTGGACTAGAGGAATACTTCATGAACAAACGAAGAAGCCCAGTGAAGAGCAGTGTGGTATATTAGCGAATTCTGCCTCCTCTCTCTTCTCACGAGCTGGTGTCAAACGTGGCTCCTCAGCCACAGCTAGTGGGGGGAACCAGAGAGACCTGGCAGAGGCTCTGAAATAACTCGTGCTCAGGCCAGTGCAGAAGGAACAGAAAAGAAAGGAGGCAGCAGACAGAGTAAGTTACTAACTGCTAGGGAAGGGTAAAAGTGAGGGCTGCGTGAGAACCCGTCCGCGTGCTCATCCCTGCCTGGGACTCACCTCGGGATGCCTCCAGCCACTCGTGCTTCACGCTGTAGCGGACCTGGGCCTTGGGGTGGCTTTCAGGCAGATCGCAGGCAATCACGGCCGTGTTCCCCTCGTCCACTTCGATCACGTGCTGGCCATCAAACTTGAAATCTTTCAGATCTGTGAAGAGAGCAAAGGACAGCAGGTTGCAGGCTGGCTCAGCATCCTGCCTTTGGCTCCGGAGAGACCTCCTCAGAAAACCACTCCTGAAACCTTCCAGAGCAACCAAGTTACAAGGCTCGTGTTGAAAAGCAGACAACAGTGAAGACGAACAAAATCTGGGAGGCTTAGGCAACAAAATTCAGATGCAAAGGACCTCAAAATGACTGTTTTGACTAGCCAAGGGGAAATACTTGTTCTGAAAGACAAGTGCAGGAGAGGGAAGGTGAGGCAGGAAAGGTGTCAGTCTCAGCATGTGCTTTGCAGGCCTAAAGCTCCGCTTCCAGCTCTCCCACGGCCCGAACAGTTGTCATCTCTGCACAAGGAATTCTTGCTCTGACCAAATATTTTACAGCCGAAGCCTGGTTAACCACCAGAATTTCAGTGCGTCTCAACAGTGCCTGCACCCCAGGTCAAAGAGCGGGAGGGAGACCGGGGGGTGGCGAGGGGGCTCCCCGGCGGGTTTGCTCGCGGCGGCTGCCATGGTTTGTCAAGGCAAGGGGAGGTGAGGGCGGGAAGGCTTCCGAGCGGAGCGGGGCTGCCGTGGTGCAGTGCGTGTGACGGCTCGCGGGCCCCCCGCTCCTGCTCCGCGCTCCCGGCGGCTTTGCAAACAAAGTCAAGCAAGGAAAAAAAAGCAGTAAATGAGAGTAGCAGAGCAGCAGGAAGGGATGAGGTTTCAACAGGAGAGGCCTCTGACCACGCACCTGCGCCTGCCTGCCGGCTAAGTCCATTTGGGAAGCTCGTCAGAAAGGGGGGATGTTTTCCCAGGCTCGGACTCCCCCCTGCTCAGCCCCCTGCCCTTCCCTCCTGCTTTTCTCCCAGCTGCCGGGCCAGAAGAGGCCGTCACGGCAGCGCCTCGAGGGCTCCCACCTGCAGCCCACGTCCGGCCCGCGCTGCGCAGCTGCCCCCTCCCCAAAAGCTGCCGTCCCTGCCCCTGCCTCTGGATACGGCAGCAACTGGCGGCACTGGAGCTAAGGAGGTTGTTTTCCTCACGAGGCCAATCTAGGAAACAGGAATGGCAGCGCGGGCTGTAGAGAGGTTTGCTCGATTCCACCCGCAAGGGATGCTGAGTTTTGGGGAGCAACAGGCTGGCTGTTGCAATGGAAAAAAAAAACACGTGTCCATGCCTGGGATTTTTTCCATCCTCCTCGGAAAAAAAAGAATCACCCAAAGCCCTGCTCGTGCGCGTTTGCAGCGCCCCGCAGCAGCCCGCTGGTCACGAGGGACACCGCTGCGCCCGCGCTCGGCAGCGCCCGCGGGCCCGGCACGCGTCCCACATCCCGCTGGATCCGTCAGGCTGAGGCCACGTTCTCCTTTCCAAATGCTGCATCCCTGGCCGCGCCACGGCCGGGCCAGGCGCTGTCAACAGCTCCGGCGCCCCTCCAAACCAAGGCAAATACGCGGTGCCCGTGACCCGGGGCGGTTTGCAGAGCAGCGGGGGGAAACAGAAGGGCTCCTGGAGAGTGGACTCCACACGGCCCTGCCTTGGCAGCCCCCACGAGCAGAAAAATGTGTTTTTATTCTCTGGGAAATATAGCAGCTCTCCAAGAGCAAAAAGACAACTCTGGCTCCAAGCTTCTCCCACCCACAGTCATGGAAAAGTGACATGAAATTTCTCAAACAGACTTTCTGATTAAAGCAAGGCCCTTTATAAAGTTTAAATAAAAACCAGCCCTCTTGGCAAGGCGGCGCAGAAGCCTCCCCGAACGGCGACCGGAGAGGCTGCTGGGCCGTCGGGGGAGCGAGTGTTCCCGTGCCCAGATTTGAGGAACAGGGAGGAGGTTGAAAAGGGAAGGGGAGGTTTTGCAATGTCATAAAAATGATTTGCAGAGAACATGCTTAATACTTCAGGAATTTCTTGGCATCGTTCAATTAAAAAATAATAATAAAAAAGGAGGAATAAGGGTGAACTTCAGAAATGTGATTAATCCTTTAAGACAGGCTGAGGAGGGGAGCCATGTTTCCACTGGGTATTAAAGCCAGATGAGGGTTAACTCTTGACTTGTGAGACGCTGGCAGCACGTTTTGCTCCTCCGACAATGAAAGTTACAGCGCGGGAGGGGGAGGCGGCTGCTTATTTTCTCTCCTTCGTTTTTTCTACTTGATCATGGAAGAAAATAGTAAGGGCCACAGAAATGGAAAGAGGTGGAGAGGAGGCGAGAACCCAGTGTCTGCCTGCCCACATCACACATACTTCTCCGATCAACAAAATATAAACGAGCATCAGGAAAATTAATGTGCGCCTTGGTGGTCTGAATTCATCACATCCAAATTAAGATTTCGGAGCCAAGGCACAGGCTCCAGCAGCGCTGGCAGGGATCTGCGCAGACACACGCACAGCCCCACAAGAGGGGAAAGGGGCCCGGGAGCCAGAGAGGCAGCAGAAAGAGCAGAGCCAGGGCTCCACGGCAGCGCCAGCCTTCCCGGCATGGAAAATCACCACCGGGTTTCGGATGTCAGGAAGAGCAAGAGACCGTAAGAGACGGCAGCTCCGCTCGGCGCTGGGTGCGGCGCGGGGCAGGATGTCTCTGAAGTTAAACCTGCGGATGGGGGAGGCCGTGAGGGTGCTCAAAGTCCACTTGTTTCTCTAAGAGCAGGGCCACATCTGGGGACCCCAGGGATAGGGACAATCCCCAGGGGAGGGAGTACGGAAAGGTCCTCACAGGCAAAATCCGCAGGGCCACCGCTTCCTCGATGGGCTGCCTGGCTCTCCTGTCTCATCCCGAGCCCTGCTTTAGCGCGCTGCCCATCGCGGAGGGCAGCAGACACACGTGCAAACACGTGTCCTTGTCCTTAAACAGCATCCTTGACCACAGGCAGGCCGTGAGTCTGCTGAGATAACAGCGAGCTTTTCCTTTTCTTCTTTATCGAACGGAGAGAGCGCAGGCAAAGGCCGCCGCCGGTGCTCGTGTGCGCCACGGCCGTAGGCACCATCCTGCGATCCCGTGATCCCGCGATCCCATGATCCTGCGGCAGTGTGAGGAGGGCCAGGCCTGTGGCTGGCTGAGCCGCTGTCATCGGGGAGCAAAGGCAGCCGAGCGCCGGGGCCCGGGGCCAAGGGACCAGACGGGCCAGACGCACCAGATTAAACGAACGGGCGGCCGTAAATAACTCGCACACACACACACGCACGCACAGAAAAAGCAGTAGTAAATAAAAGCAAGCCCTCAAGGTGAAAGTCTTCCCCGTTGTCTTTGTTCCAAGGGTAAGGGAAGGTCAGCGAGGGAAGGCAGAGCCGCGCAGAGCAGGAAAGGGCCAGGACGGAGGGTCCTACAGCCGAAAGGGCGAAGGGGGCAGTTCTCCCTGCTAATCCCCCCTTGGCTGTCGGAGCAGCCTGGGGTTCCAGCTCTCGCCTGTGCTAAGCCGTGCCGCGGCCCTGCTCCGCTTGCTCCGTCTGGGAAGCGGCCGCACGTTCCCGGCAGGTGCCTGCCACGGGATGTCCCCATCCCCACTGCCCTTCCTGGTCCCCTGTGTTTCCCCTCACGCCGCTCCCTGCTTCACCCCCTTCACCCCCGCACGGCTGAAACCCTCCCTGCCGCCCGCGTGTTGGCGGGGCCGCCCGGAGAGAGGCCCTGGCGCGAGGAGAGCCGGGGGGCCGCCTGCCCACAGCAGCGGCGCACTCCGCACCGCGAGAAGGGGCCATTTTGGGGCGTTTTTCGCCCAGAAACACCCGGCATGGGAACTCCCCGCTGGGCAGCGCGGCAACCGCAGTGACACCCACGCAGATCGGCCTCGCGCCGCCAGCGCCGGCGTTGGCCTCGCAGGGCACCCAGCTCCAGCTGGGCTCCGAGCTGCTCAAGGAACAGCTGAAGGGCTGTTCCTCCAAGAAGCCCTCCCCGTTCTGCAAATCCCTGCTCCCCTGGCCCCTCGGCTGTAGGATACCTGGGCTATAAGGTACCCGGGCTATGGGGTACCTGGGCTATGGGACACCTGTTTCGTCTCCGCCTGGGGAATGGACTGCTGGTTTTGAGGAGCCCTCCGGGCCAGGGCGAGCAGAGACGGATGCAGGAATGCCAACAGGCATCACCGATGCGGGCAGCAGGAAGCCATCCCAAGGCCACAGCTACCAGCACGAGAAAGGAGATCTGCCGGCTGAGGGTCAGTAAAGCAGGAGGCAGCCACCAAGGAGCAGTGCGCACACAGCCTGGGTGCTCTAGGGCACTTCTCCCAAAGCAGGGGGAGAAAAAAGAGTGGGAATAGCCTAAAATTCAGCCATAAGATGTTAGCTGTCTCCTCCAAGCCTAGTAAGACAACTTTCCCAGTGACCCTGGCCCTCTTCTAAAGAACACCTTGAAAACTCTTTGCTGTCTCCAGCTTGTCTCATTCACATCCTGGTGTCACTTCCCGCCCTCCACCCAAGACATTTCGGGATGGGGCTAAAACGTTCAGAGGGATTTTATTTTAACCCCTCCCAGCCCCAAAGGTGATCTGGAAGGTGAACTGCTCTGCCTGCCTGACAGGGGCTTCCCTCTTCCTCCTGCGACGACAGTCTCAGCAATCCAGCTCCAAGGAGGGCCCTACAGACAGGGTCTAAAGCTGCCACCCATGGCACATCTCCTGCCGCTGCTTTCAGACTCAGTCCCACTGCAAATCATTGCCTACTCCGCTGCTTTAGACTTAGGCAGAGCCATTTTGGAAAGCAGCTTTGGCCTCACTAACATGAACCTGTTCTTTTGAATCCCTCCTTCTGGCCCCACAAAGAGAGATCTCCCTTCTACACCTTCAGTCCCCCAGCTTTCTAGGGCTTCCTGCTCTGACTCCACTCACCAGCTGCCAAACCTTCCCCATCCAGAGCTCTCTATTGCTCAAAACTGCTCCAATCTGTGTGGGACACAGCTGCTGCCTACCAGGCTCCCCTACATAGAGAGGGGAGCCACACAGGGCAGCAGGGGAGGCTCCTTCATGGATTAGTTGCAGTTCAGTGGCTGAAGACACTTGCTCCTGGAGAAGGCTGAGGTCTGTGAAGGTGAAAATAATCACAGGGCAGATCAGTTCTGATCGAAAGCTGGTTCACCACCAGCTTCCTTCTTGTGTTCCTGGGGCCTGTGTGGCCTGGAAGAAAGGACAGGCTTTTAACCAGTCCAAAGTGGACTTGGTTGGAGCTTTGATCTGTCCTGAGGGACACGGTAGGACCTCCTGCTCTAGGAACTGCCTTCCCTCTGCCACCGACTCCAGAGCAGAAGACTCAGCTAGGCCAAACAGCAGTGCTTGGTTCTAGGAGACCAACCTGGGGGTAGCGAGGAGTACGTGTGTCTGCAGGGGGAATTTCAGTCCAGGAATGAAGAGATCAGGCTGAGGAGCACTCCCTGCTCTGCTAAATGCAAACCATGCCCTTTGTAATCTCATCCACCTCTCCCCTCCTCTCCTTCCCTCCACCAGGCCACCGGCACACACAGCCCCCTTTCTGCTCTGGAATGTGTTCTCCGAAACTTAATCTCAGCACAGAGCTCAGGCCAAATTCCCTGTCGGATTCAGACGGGTGACAACCCCCTCCTGCCCTGTGCTGGAGCTCAGGGCTCTCCCTCACTTTCTCTCTCCTCCTCCTACCCAGCCAGGTCTAAACATTTCACTTCTGATTAATGCATCAGTGACAAGCCAATAGCTTTTGGCTTTAGAGCAAAGCCAGCCTCCACTTTGCACAAACATCTTCACTCCTTCACTTTCTAAACCTTAGCCCCAAACTCCCCCTTTCCAGGGAGACAGAGGCCTCCCCAAGCCAGAGGAGGGGGCAGGAGACAGTGCTGTGACTGCTGGGGGTAGCAGCCTCCTCTGCATGAACTTGCTCTCATAAACTGCACAGGTCTCCGAGAGCATCAGACTCTGTCTCCAGAGAAGGGGGATTCTTTGGAATCCCTCCCCTTCCACAAGCAGGCATGGGCTGTCCTTCTTCAGGTGCGTCCAAATACAGCACTTTCTCTGATTTGAGCACAACACCTGGCCAAAACCAGACCTTGCAAGAGAAGTTCCCCAGCCTACAATGCTCTTCACTATCTCCTTGGTTGAGGTGTGCATGAAGGTGCAGCAGTGAGGAGGACCTAAGCTCAGAGGCAGCATCAAAGCGCTCCAAGCTGTAGCTTGGGAGCAAGGTGGCTCCTTGCTATCTGCCAGTGTGACAATACAAAAAGGAGAAGCCTCCAGGAAAGGAGAACCTGCCCCAATGGGATTCCAGTGGCTGCAGCAAATACAGCATCCTGCCCCTTAAGGATGAAAATTACATTACAAGTGCTTCTAGCTATTCTGCTGCTCTGGATCTGTGTCCTGCCAACATCAAAGTCTCTGCCTTCACTGGCCTCATACATCCAAGGCCCTCCTTAAGCAAGACACCACCTCCGTTAGCTCTCCCTTTCTCCTCTAGGAATAACCCTAATACGAATTCAGGGCAGCACAGGGTGACTGGGGCAAGGGACTTGTGCTTTCTGTGGGACAGGCAGGCAGCAAAAGATATTAGATATTGACCCCTGGTTAGCAACAGCCCAGGCCATGGTTTAGTGACCAGCACCAGCAGGTACCTTTTGGTTAGGAGGATCTCAGTTAATCTCAGTTAGGAACTCAGCAACTCAGCAGGTCTCAGAGAGGATCTCTGAGACTCTCTGACTCAAAACAAGGGTGATTCCCCTTCTACCAGCAGGTGTGAGTTGCCCTTTCTCAGTCAACATGAAGTCAGGGAACCAAACTGACACACACAAAGTTAGCTGACGTTGTTCCTGTTCTTTGTGGGCTTGTGTAAACTCACCACAGGACAGGTCTGTAGCCTGCCATGCAGAATAACTTCCCAAGTCATGGCCAGACCATAACACAACAGTCAGTCTCTAGCAGAAAATGCTATAAAATGGCGCAAGCCAAGTGAGCACTCCCTTGGCACCAGCAGGGACAAGTGAGTTTGGATGAACCTCTCAAGATGCATGACTGCAGGCCTAGGCAACACAGGCGACGCCAGAAGATTGAAACTACTCACTGGCTAAGGTTACCACTGCAGGGACGCTGGCGATGACTCCTTCAGGCACACGAGCAATGCACTGGTATCGGCCCACGGTGTGGTTGTTGAGAGCTGCAATGAGGAGCTTCCCTCGCTCGATGTGGATGCCCAGCGCGTCGTCCGATCCGACCAGCTCTTTCCCATTCAGTCTCCAGGTAAGGTTCACGCTGGGGGGGTCCACCACACACCCGAGGCTGACCGAGCCCCCCAGCTTTTGAACAATGGAGGCAGGCTGGACAGTGACCTGCAGAGATTCACCTACACAGAAGGAAAGAAAGGGAAGTAAGAAAACTCTGAGTCTCAGCAAAATGTAAGACAGGAAAAAGTAGTGCTGGTATGTTTTGCATTTGCCATTGCCTATCACACTTTGATTGCACACTTTGCACACTTGGATTTCTCCTCGGCACTGTCATGCTGAGATGTCTACCTCCAGCTGTAACTCCTTCTCCCTCTGGAGAGTGTTTGAACCCAGATCTTTGCTCGAGGCAGAGAAAGGCATGGAGAGAAATATCACCTCCAGAGTGGGACTGGACATTGCAAGATGTCTCTTAGAGACAAGGAAGAAGCCAAAGCTCTTGAGACTGGAGTGGGTCCTGGTGTCCTGAGTTTAATGGCCTTTATTTGCCTCAACACAAAAGATAAACCAAGATGGAATAGGGTAACAATGGAAACTCACTCAGTGTGGCAAGGCAGCTAGCAGCTGTGAGGATCAGGCAAGGGATGGGCAACATTGGTCTCTTCCTTTCACGTGTCATTGCCATCCCATGCAGCATGTCCTGGAGCAGAGGCACCCAGGGAAGGGTCCCATAAGCTGCCTCAGAGGATGCAGTGGATTTGTGGCAGCACCTTCCTGTGGATGACAAGAGAGATGATGGCATGAGACCCTCGACTCCCTCTGCTTTCCCCTGGCTTCTTTATGCATCCCTCAAACTCCTTGGCTTCTTTATATATCCCTCCAACTCCCAGGAATTCACCAAATCTGTGGGCTGAGCAGGCTTCAGATGCCGATACAAGCAGTTCCCCTTCCTGGCCTCTCCCCAGGCATGGTCATTAGTCTCCCAAGACATCATATTCCCATTGCTCAGTAAAAATTTTCCTGCTCACGCATAAGCACACTCACTCCCTTTCACCGTTTCAGATTTAGCAAAGCAAGTGCCTCTATTGTGTCAGCAATCTATATCGTGCAATTTTCAGGAGGAAAACACAAACATTTCCAATGAAACGTCACTGGAGATATTTGCAAAGTGTTGCTGCCACTTCTTAGTTGTGTCTGCAGAATAGAATCCATCTTAAAAAGAAAGGAAATCAGATGCAAGCACAACCCTAGCCTAGAAAACAGAGTGTCTAAGGACAAACACTGTCTGTCCCTTAGACCATGCCACTATTTGAGCACACCCACATTCAAGTTTAGGCAGACGGCTCCTTATCTATGACCTAAAAGTTTCTCTACGAGGAATTATTCTGAAGCCAAGGATACACCTTTTCAGGAGAAAAGACCAATTCCAAAATTGTTTAAACGCAGTGCCCTGGGTTAAAGGTGGATTAAGCTAAATTGGCTTATCATACTTTACATTTACTTTAGATAAAGACATCTAATGTATGAGAGAATTCAAACAAACTGTTCTCCCTGAAATGCACAGCCTGTTTTGAATTGAACTGCCCCATCTGGACAAACCACCAGTAGATGCACACTGAAAGCATCAATGACCTTCAAAAATCTTGAAGCCCAAGGCCACGTGTCACAACCTATATTGCTGTGAAGAGCACCACACTTCAGCAGCTGTGTTGGAGAGACTATCATGAATAAATCCTAAACCAGGCAAACTAGGCAGGAGGGATTAAAAATCTAGGTGGCTAAAGCCAGAAGCTACCATCCAATACGCCTTTGATGTGAGATGGGATTCATCCTCAACCCAGAGTGAAGGGCTGAGAGCACAAAGAGGTATCCCCCTATGGAAATCATAGTACAGCTACAATATTCTCAGCTCCCCACAAGAGCAGCCCTTAGAAGATGGCCTGTAAGTCAAAAAGTCATTCAGAATTGCTCCTATGGCATGCCCACATCGGCGCTAGAAGAGCCCAAAGCCTAAAGCCACCACAGCAGCCAAATCAAGCAGCAGTTATTTTTCCTACTCCCCCTGCAAATACAGAGTCAGCTCACCAATCATCACCACCAGAGTCACCATCTTCAAGAGCATCTGGATCCTGCAGAGCAGTATTACCTGCTTTCACTGTGTTCTAGTAGTCATCATTGGCTTGAACATATCCTTTCCATATCTATCTCAGCCAGAAAAGGGAGAGAAATTTCATCAGATATAACCTCTCTAAAAGAGAGATTTGTGAAATAAAGACCAACACAGATTCGCTGTGAGATGCTTGGTGAGTAATTCAGAGGCTGACCTACTGCCAGGAATGAGAGCACTTGCGGAGATCTACCTGGATACTCTCCAACGACTTCACCTAAATAATGGTGACAGCAAAGGTCCAAGAGCAGAGCATTCAGGGCAATGCCCATGGCTAGCTGTGTAGAGCTCCACATGGCTACAGCAGCAACTGAGAAAGTTAGTTTGGGCTTATCTCTGCAAACTGGGCTGTCCCTTCGACAGCATCATGAGCTGGCTCCTTGCCCCTCTGTCTAGGGCACTGCTTCTGAGACAAGCCATGGAGGAGGCGCTCATTTCAAATTGAGAGGAGGTGGGAAAAAGAAAAGGCACCTTTCAGTAGGAATTTCAAAAGGAAGAGACGCCAAAAAAGTAGACCTGCAGCTGGAGCTTTGCAAATGCCACAAAGAACGTCTTTACATGGTGTTTTGAAGGCTGCCTGCCTTTTGAATGGGCTAGATGTAAGCCAGCTCCTTCCCAGAAGTCATGTACCTATGGTTAGTGTGGCTGTGAGCCCAAGCTAATAAACCTTGCTGAGAGGCAGGGTAAATTAGGTCATGCTTAAACGGGCGAGGAGCACGGACAGAGCTCCTTTCCTTCAGCCATCACGCTGATGCATACGCTGAAGGCACCCAGAATGATTATGTACAGTTATATTCTGCCTGCTGCAGCCCACAGCCCCATTACACATGGAATTGCTCTGTTGGTAACCACAGAATCATGGAATGGTTGAGGCTGGAAGGGACCTCTAGAGATGATATAGTCCAATTCCCCTGCTTAAGCAGGGATATGTAACCACTAGTGCCATGTCCCTCATGGTTGCCTGTATCACCATTCTCCCCAGATGAGGAAAGTCTCAAGAATTTGCCTTTGAAGACTTCCCCACCAACCAACCAGCACGTACAGTAGGACTAGAGCCTGTAGCTATTAGTTTGGAGAGCATCTAAAAGGTGACTTTAAAAACTAACTAGGGTTCATTCCCCTACCTAAGACAACTACCAAAGCGTCCCACCTGACACTACAGCCATCTCTGGCAAGCCACCAAAACCACAGCAGCAACAAAAGCGCCTCATCTCTATCCATGCCAGAGCACGCGCTATCAACACCACTGGTGTACCACTAATTGCACTGAAATAGAAAAGACTTTGAGTTCATTTCAGCTTAAAGGTTTAGGCTTACACCTAAGATACCCTAAGATCTTACACCATAAGATACCCTGGGGATAAAAAGCCTTCCACCAAACTAGAAGAAGAAAGTTTTTTGGAGTAGGATTTAATTCTTGCTTCCCCGTGCTGGAAGGCTAGAGAATAAACTTGACTCATTCGTCCTATCTGGATGGGTTTGGCAGAGAGATAGAAAAATGTTGGACTGAGAAGAGAGTTGTTTCTTGGAGTCCATTTCTTGGGGATGGGGTAGGCGAAAATGTTCCCAGCCAGGCCTCCCTGCAGTTCTATGTAGCACAGAACCTCTGCCCAGGAGGGCAAAGGAGCAAAAATGTGTAATGGACCCTTCATGAGCGAGGACCACACAGGCATATCTCTGCCATGACTAAACTGGCTGTCCCCAGCTCTGTAAAAAGATGAAGGGCAATAGGTGGAAGGAAAAAGAAAAAAGAAAAAAGATCAAAAACTTTGGCCAATGCACTAGGCAGATTAAACAGCATTGAACACAGACCAGGGAGAGAAGGTGTGTTGTAACAAGTGCATGGTACCTCCCCAAACCTCCAGGCAGAATATGAGCTCTAAATAGGGACATGTGGCCATTTCTTTCACAGCTGAGTGAAGTACAAAAAGTAAATGGCTAGCATAAAAATAATGAGGAAAATGAATGAAAACACCAATTCCAAAAGAACTATTAGGATCCTGGGCCAGATTTCGAAATTCTCAGCTTCCACAATTGAAGCCAGATTTTCAAAAGCATTCAGTCCTTGACATGCTGAGTTCTTCTGAATAGGCAACCAACTTATTTCGATGCCTAAATGGGAACTGACCTCTTTTGAAAATGTTGCCCTTAAGCAGTCTGCAAGTAGCGCGAAGCAAGGAACTTTAATAACCAAGCAGATTTCAATCATCTGGCTTGCGTCCCTGTAAGCGGCCCCAGAGCTGGCAGAGGGGGAAAGGCAGCAGGAGTATGGAGCAGAGGGTGCTGCTGGACACTGGAGCACGGGTGCATGGAGCATCCCAGCCGCTCTGCAGCACGAGCCTGCTCTGCCACCTTTCCTTCTCCAAGGCAGGTCCTCAAAGAAATATCCCTGGCTGCTGACAGTACTTTTCCCTCTTGCCACAGAGAGCACGAGTCTCAAAAGTTTGCACTTAAGTGTCGCTCTGGAAAAGAAAGAGTTAAGATCATCTGAATAGCTTCAGCAGGGGAAGAAGAATAATTTTTTTTTCTTAAATTCTTTCCTGTCAGGTTAAAATAACAATTTCCTGTCAGTGAAGCGAATGCTCTAAGTCCCTTTTAGACAGCCCAGTAAATCAAAGGAGAGGTCATTAGGAGAATAAAATTAATGAGTGCTTCATCAGATGTGGTGGGTGTAAAATCTGTCAGCTCAGTTTCCCGCCACACGCCAAAGTCCACGTATGTGCCTGGACATGGCAATAAAGAGATGGAGAGGACTGCAAAGGGAGAGGAGCAAGAAAAAAGCATTTTTATATATAAAAAAGGGGCATGAAGGTATGAAAAGGGTAGAAAGGATTATATATGTGTCTCTGTGTGTGTAGAAGGGGGAGATAAAGCTGGAAAGCAAAAAGCGACCTGAATTAAACACAGGCAGCAAGAGAGGTGTTTGCTGATTAGAGACTGAAGGTTTTACTGAGGAAACGCTGCCCACACCCCCAGGCCCCCTCCTGCTTAACAAGGGTCAGCCATGTAGCCCGCGTTACTGCCTCGCTTCAAGTGATTTACGGGGCTCCCAAATAGGAACCATCCCGTGGCCCTGCTCCGGGCAGGAAGGCAGGGGCAGCCCGGGAAAGGAAAGCACTAAGACCCCCTGAAGCTCGAGGGGAAAGTGCGAGGGCAGCAGCAAGCACTGTCACGCTCAGAGCCTGCAGGCGAGAGGCACCGTCTCCATTTCATCACCCGCATTTCTTGCCTTTTGGGTGCTCATTTTGACTCATGAAATCACACTCGAGCTGTGTGTTCAAGACTGAGCTGATCTTAAGAAACCACAC
The DNA here is from genome assembly GCA_032273925.1 of Rhynchotus rufescens. Lineage (NCBI taxonomy): Eukaryota > Metazoa > Chordata > Aves > Tinamiformes > Tinamidae > Rhynchotus > Rhynchotus rufescens. Next base: position 6,522 of record JAVCKT010011975.1, on the reverse strand, counting down.
ACACAGACACACACGCACAGAGCAAGCAAACAAACAACACACCCTCAAGCTGAAAAACTCTATCGCAGTGACGCAGCTTCAACATCCCTGATCAACTCCTTGGCACGGATGGCACCTGGGAACTGCAGCAGCAAACTGCAGCTCCACAAACCCATCAAACCGTAACCTGTGTGAGTAACCTCAACCCACTGCCAGCCCAAATTTCAATTTCAGCATTTCCCACCATTAAGTTACATTCACTCTTTCTGGCAAATGAGGGGTTTGGCGCAGGACAGGCGCTCCCTGACCCCCACAAATGTGTGGGGACAAGGACATCCTCGCTTCCCCAGGGAAGCAGGGAGCCCAGGTGTCTGGAGGGGGCAGAAAGAGGCAGCCCCCACCACTGCATGGCCATGTTTAAAGCTGTGGATATACCACCACACTGACCATGCGTGCTGGGATAAAAACTCACCAGATTTCCCACTTAGCACTGACTTCCCACCAGGTTTCCCACTACTTGTGATCAGGATGTGCTTTTAGCTAAGAGGAACATGGCATTCGATCACCTCAGGGTAAATTCATGCTTAAGGTTGGGAAGAATAAAATGTCTGGAGCAAGACGTGGCAGGGCATCGCGCTGCCAGCCCTGCGCCTCACTTCTTCCAGGGTAGGCCGGAGAGAAGCCGCGCCAGGACCGCGCTCGTTGGGCCGCTCCGTGTGCCCAAAACCAGCACTGGCCCTTGAAAAGACAAAACTCCCCGGCTAAAGTGTGGGTGGGGGGAGGGTAAAGAAAGAAAACCCTCGTCCTTTCTTCAATATAGTGCTTCCCCCATGCCCTAGACACTTAATTTCCCTCCTTCGCCCGCTCCCCCCGCCATTCTGAGTAAATTCAATTTGACAACCCTGCTAATTGGATAAACGCTGCTCCCCGCGCTCCTTTAGGGCTGCGGGCTTTTCTTTCCTTGTTTTTGGAGGGCGATTGTGGCCGTTCTTTAACACGAATTCCATCTGCTTTATTTCTCCTCTGCCCATTCAAGACCCCCCTCCTGAATATGGATGAGCGCCGCAGCCCCCTACCACCACCACCGCCACTACCACCACCACTACCACCACCGCCACCACCACCGCGTCGTCCTCGCCATCCTCCACTCCCATCCCTTCCTCCCGTCCCCCCCTCCCGGCTGCCCTCTCGCACTGCCCGGGCCACCCCCCGGCCCAGACCCCCGTCCCCCAGCCCGGGCCCTTTTCTGCTCTGGATAAACACAGGCAGTGTCAAGTGTGAGGCGCTGGGGGGAGGGTGTGCGGGTGGCGGCGAGGGCGCGGGCGCTCAATGCGGCGCGGGGGCCTCCCCTCATCTGCTGCATGCTTGCCATATGGGAGCTGTGTTGCCCCGGGAGACACTAACAGGCAGAACGGAGCTTAATAGAGTCCATATTCATTGTAATGCAGTGAAATGGCTCGAGGGACTATTGCCCCTTGGGTCTGTTTTCATTCTTCTGCTCCCCCCCTCTTTCTTTTCTCTCCTTTTTTTTTTCCTCCTCCCTCCTTCCCTCCTCCTCCCCCTCCTTTCCCTTCTTCTTCTTCTTCTCCTTTTTTTCTTTTTTTTCCCCCTTCCTTTCAAAAGGGCCAAGTCCCTGGGGAGCTCTAATCTAGAGAGGCCGGGGGCTGCGGGAAGGGCCGCGGGCTCGGAGCAGGCAGGGGGCAGGGAAATGGCGAGGCGCTCGCCGAGGGGAAGGAGAGGTGGAGGGCAACAAGGAAGCGGCCACTAATGAGCATGCGGCAGGCCAGCTGTCAAGCTGCTCCGAGGAGGCCGCGTGGGGTGTCGTGGCGGCTCCTTGCAGTGACGCGCTCGCCTCCCCAGGGTGCCTCCATGCCCCTCCGCGAAGGCGGCGCAAGGGACACAAAACGGGCGCAGATGGAGCGCGCTGCGCAGCCTCTTGAGGAACAAAGTGCACCTCGGAAGCAGATGTTGTTGCCGCAACAAGCCCGCAGCTCCTGGCTTCCCCCTGGCTCCTTCCCCAAACGGCGTAGGAGGGGAATGCAGTCCTGGAGCTGGCACTGGATCTGCCGCCTGGGGCCAGCGCAGGACGTGGCAGTGGCCAAGGCCCTTCCCCAAGATTCAAGTCAACTTCCATCCTGACCTGGGAGAGCTGCCATAGAGTCACTTTTGCTCTGTATTCCCTGTACTTTTCTTCCTTGAACCATTTGAAGACTCTTCCATCTTTCAGCAAAAACCCTACCTTAGAAAGTTGGAAACTCCTCAAAGAGTGAACATCTCCAGCACTTAAAGAAGCAACCGTCAGGGAATTGGCAAACTTTGCTGAACAACTAGTTTTGAGAATCTTTGTCATCTCAAGCAATTTTACACAGGCTTGTGGCTCAGCCAAAGTTGGCATGCCAAGGGTGGCATTGGGACCATGGCTGGGAGTTGGGCTTGGAAGAACGGGTCGGCATCGCCTCATAAAATTGAGATGTAGCCACATACTCACAAATCAGTTACCTACTTCTGAAGAGTCATGGTACAGCAGGAAGGTCTGACTCATTTGGGGCTTTGCAAAGAGACACTATTGCATGTTTGTGATGAGAAACACTGCAGAGGAGGAAGCATGAAAGCCTCACCTAACAACACAAGTGTGCCTAATAAAGCACGTTAAATCTTATATGCAGGTGATTTACAGCACTGCCTTACTTGCCTATCAGCTCAAGCATCCCATCTCCCGCCACATCACAGAATCACAAAGTGGTTAAGGTTAATGGACCTCTAGAGATCACCTGCTGCAGCAGCGACACCCAGGGCATGGGGCACAGGGTTTGGAAGATCTCCAAAGGAGACTCCACAGCCTCCCTGGGCAGCCTGTGCCAGGGCTCTGTCGTCCTTGCAGGAAAAAAGTTCCTCCTCACATGGAGACGGAACTTCTTTTGTTTCAACTTGTACCCGTTGCCCCTTGTCCTATGAGAAAACTACCTATTGCAACTAAACCCAGAGATGATTGTCAAGGCAGGCAGAGCTGTATGGTGGCAGATGCTGCACAAAACACAGAGCAAAAAACAGCCCATTCCCTAGGGTTTACACAACAGACTAGACAGATACTCTTGTGTCAAACTTCCTCAACTGAGGATAAACAAAATTTACCTATCTACATCGTGTTCCTCTTTGGACAGATGGGGCAAAGGAAGTAGTTCTTGCCTGCTGTATTTGCATTCCTGAAATTCATGTAGGTTTGCAGAGACTCTGGGCAGCACCAAAAAGGACAGCCACGATGTCAAGACAACTTCAGGACTGCACAGGTAACGCCAGCCGCAATTCCCTCCGCCACCCACAGCCGCTAACCTCAAGCCAGGAAGGCGGAAGGGAAACATTAAACCTCCCTTTTCCTCTTGCCCATCCTGGCCTTAGAAAAGAGGAATTAAAGAGAAATAAATAAACTTTTTACAAATGGGAAGCATACAAATAAATGAAGATAACAGTGTAATCCCAGGTCAAGAGGACTGGAATAAAGCACAGTATGTACCTGAGCAACACCCATTCGCCCTGTCTGGGTTACTGGGCTAGCCAGGGTGAGATGCACTGGGACTGGTAGGACGGACAGAGAGAGCCCTGCACTGCTGCTGCCGTGGGGCTGAGCGTGGGGCTGGGCCCCATCACTGCTCGCTCCCCCGCCAACCCGTGCCGGGCATCAGGTTGTTCCCCTCCCTGTCACCAGCTGCAGCAGAGGAGAACCCGGCCGGCATGGGCAGCTCCCTCCAGGAGCCGTCATCGGTCGCAGCCACACAGATGTGCCTGTGGCTAGTTTACATTAGTCAGGGCATTGCTTTTGTTTTTCCATTCCCGTCCTTTCCAAACAAAAAAACACAAAACTTGCAGTCTGAGGCTGACGCTTTAATTGCCTGCCGGGTTAGGGAGAGGTCAGAGAAGAGACAGGCTTGACAGAAGCGGGGAAAATAACACTGGGTAAAAGCTCTGCGAGGTACCAAAGGAAAATGGGAAGTGGCAAGAAGGAAAAAAAAAAAAAAAAAAAAAAAGAGGAAAATTAAATAGAGATGAGGGGATAACTGTGGCGGGAGAATGAGTGAGCTGGGAATTTAACCAATTTCCATATGTCCTGGACTGCTCTGGGCAGATGTCTTGCTGTAGCTGAGTGACAGCAGGGCTGACCTGCAGCACAGGATTTCCATAACATGCTCCTTTTCCAGTGAAATGGCATTTTTCCCAAGGCAAAGGGGTGGCACACGCAGCTCCCCATAGCTCCGCCATGCTGACCGGGACAAGTGTTTTGTCATCAATGTGTCCACAGCTTTATAAATCCCTAGTAGCCTGCACTACCTAAATCACCCTGCAATCCCTTGGTAGCTTAGTTTAAAAGAAAAAGAAAAACAAACAAAAACTCCGAGGCCTCTTTCATCTCTTTCAGTTTTTATTTGAGAAGCAGAGGCACCTACAACAATTGCAGAGTTAACAGTAAAGGACCAAATTTGTTATGTCAGTCCCCCAGCAGATTATCCCAAAAGTAGGGCATTTAGAAGCTCATAACAGAGAGCTTGATCCTGCAGCCTCTAAAATCAACGTGATCTTTGCCATGACTTGAATGGGAGCGGGCCAGGAAATTGCATTAACAAGTGCAAGGCTAGTTTAACATAGCTAAAAATCAAAATCCAGAAGAGCATACAAAAGAGACAGGACAAAGTCCTCACCAGTAACATCAATACAAAGTTTAATCCCCAGATGGCTGCCTTTAGAGCCATCCCCATCACCACCATAAAGAAAAACTGCGTCCGGTTTGAACTCCTTTCAGCAACGACTTGTTGCTGGGATGCAAATGAGCATGAGCCCATTTTTCTTTCCCTTTGAAGATCATATTTAAGAGATTTGTGTGTTTTTTAACTTAGGAATAAATGGGAGTTTTTGCTCTCCGTAGCTGCCACTTAAATGCTTTTCACTAACAATAATCACTTTTGTTATGGGAGCGGGTCAAAAGCCTCTAGGACTCTCTGCAAGGAGAGTTTCCCCTGGAATACGTGTTACTACAGGGAAAAAAAAAAAGGCTGGGGAGTGAGGAGGATAAAGCTGAATTTGAGCAAAAGGAAGAGACAGAAGTGACTGCCTGCAGAAGATGCTTTGGATGTTGCCAAATGCCAAGGTGGTGCTGTGCCCTGCCCTGCTCGGGGGTCATCCAGAGGGGAAACACCACAAGCTGCCGCCTCAGGCAGCATCACAGAAGCATAGAATCCTTAAGGTTGGAAGGGACCTCTAGAGATCACCTAGTTCAACCCCCCTGCACACTCAGGGTCACCTAGAGCATGTGGCACAGGGCTGTGTCCAAGCGGGTTGGGAAGATCTCCAGAGAAGGAGACTCCACAGCCTCTCTGGGCAGCCTGTGCCAGGGCTCTGGCACCCTCACAGGGAAGAAGTTCTTCCTCACATGCGGATGGAACTGCCTGTGTTTCAACTTAAATCCATTGCCCCTTGTCCCATAACTGGCCACCACTGAGAACAGTTTGGCCCCTTCCTCCCTACATTCTCCCCTCAGTTATTTGTGCATATTGATCAGATCTTCTCTCAGCCTTCTCTTCTCCAGGTTAAACAGGCCCAGCTCGCTTAGTCTTTCCTCATATGATAGATGCTCCAGTCCCTTAATCATCTTTATTGCTCTATGTTGGACCCTCTCTAGAAGCTCCACCTCGTTCTTGCACTGGAGATTCTCTTCATATTTTTTCTATACATAGATGGAGAGATATAAAAGAAAATACAGGTGCACGGAGAGAAATAAAAAGAAAATACAGGTGCATAAATGACACAGACTTCAAACAAAGTAAATTTATAGCTCCACTCATTCAGCTTTGTGTGCTTCAGCCCTGTCTCCACGTTGCTTTTCACACAATCTCTTTCTGTGCTCTAATCCAGCAGCACCAGAGCACTTACCAGGTAGAATGTGTCTGAAATAGCTGCTCTCCAGGTGCGGGTACGGTGGTGGAGGTAGGGTGTAGTTTCTCTCGGGTAGACCACACATCACTCCTCGATCCCCAATACCCATTGGGAGCATCAGAGACAGCGCAGAGGGCAAGGAACTCAAGGAGGGGCCCAAGTTTGGAATTGCCACAGGCAAGCCTGCAAAAGAAGACGGCCATTTAAACTCAAGTGAATTATCTGAGCTTACTAAAAAATAACCAAAGGGGCTTTCTAAGTGCTCAGAAGTTCACTATGGAAGCACAGATTGGTATTTTCAAAGCAAGGTGACAAGCACCAAAGAGAGCATGAAGCATGACAGTTATTACACTGAGGGGCATGCCTGAATGTGGCTAGATCTTATTTACTACTTAGGGTTTGTTTATACTTTGCAAATGTTTGTGGAATCCCCTGAAGAGGGAAAAAAATGGAGCTAAGAAAACAGTTTTGCTTTAAAGGTAGAAAAAAAAAATATTTCTATGCAAAAATATTTCTATCTGAGGGACAGATTTGCTGCTACAGTTCACAATGCATCAGAGCCTGCTACTACCCGCCTGCACCCCATTAGAGCAAACCCAGACCCCCATTTAGGGGCAGGGT
>JAVCKT010011974.1:1793-15751 GCA_032273925.1 Rhynchotus rufescens | reverse complement strand
TCTGTCCTATCGCTATTATGAAAATAGAGCTTATAAGGTTGTATGGCATTTGACCTCGTTTGTGTCTTAATCTCGCTATTGGGATCGTATCGAAACCTCCCCCAACAGTGGATCGGGACAAAAGAAAATTAAGAAGAGTTCTAAAAATCTCCAATGGCATTAAAAAGGTTTTCTCATATATTTCTCAAATGAATCAAATCAAAATAATAGGCAGGAAATTCAAACAACAACAACAAAAATGATATTTTTGCAGAGATTTGGAACTCCTAACCTCCAAGGACTGTGGACATTAAAAGCCTTTTTTTTTTCTTTTCAGAAAATTGCTGGAAAAAATGGGGAAAATAATATACAAAGACACTGCTACCGTGAAGGAAGTCACTGAATAAAAGCCCAAGAAAGTGTTATGGGAAATTAATGATATTTTTGTATTTTTCATTGCTGTCTAAAAGTTTCTGAATTTAGACTACAGTTTCCATGTGGACATTTTCATCATCATGAGGGACATCTTTTCCTTCGTATGTGATATTTTTTGATACATTTCAGGCTTCCTTAATAGGCAATAGTATTACAAACACATTCACTAATATTTTATGCACAAACACTACTGTTGTACATTTCCATTTTCTGCAGAAAGCACTTACGTAGTATGAATATAATGCATTGAAATGATATATTCTTTTAGGGACCATTATATAGAGAGATGATAGATATAGTAATTCATTATATTGAGGAAGATATATATGAAATAGCTGCATAGATCATCAATCTATTCCCCCCATTATAAAGAAGAATTTTTCTAGAAAAAGAATATTCCCTATATTGGATGAATTCATTTGATATACATTTTCAGTCTATATTTCTTCTAACAAATATTCCTCTTTCCAAACCTGCTTAAAGAACAATTCAATTCAGAAACGCGCTCAGAAATGACCATTCAGTACATTTTGTCCTCCCTCAATTACTCTAATATCATTCAAGGGCATCAAATGTTCATCTCCATATTCTATTCAATAGGCCCCATAACAACAACAGAATGGCAAAGCCTGTAGTGGAGAAATGCACACTGCACACATAGCAAACATAGAGATTTAACATCAATATCTCCTGTTAATGTCACTACCTCTCTTTCCTTATACTGTAAACTATACAGTATTTCCAACTGCTTTCTTTCATTTTTCTTACACCCTTAATAATGCAGATTACTACTGTTTGTCTTGTTTGATAATTTGAGGTTCAACAAGCTCTTTCAGGAACAGTATCAATATTCACAAGCGACATGACTTTATTTTAGTTGGAGCTTGTCTATTCCTGCAGCAGCATATTTTTCATGTTAGCATCCAAATTCACTTGGTTCCCTGTTCAATTCATATATAAGGTGATAATTGAATATATTTTCTATCATAATCCTAGGTCACCTATAAGGAAATTGGAAAATTACTCTTGGCATCATATTAACAACCCCAGTAAAGTGAGTGAAAAAATAATGATAATTAAAACAATAAGATTAATGACATGGAAGAGCATATTCTTTCCACAGCAGGTAGCACATCTGGAATTCTCTGCAATTCCATTTCCCTTTCACTAAGTTATTCAAAAACTTGACATCTTTAAAGAGAACAAAAAACAAAAAAATAGAAACAATATTTGACAAGGTCCTTATTACGTAAATACAATGCCAAGGTAACTCAGCTTCTGGTTTTATCATAAGTTTATGAAAACAATCCTACACAATTGAGTTTAAAATGTATATGCAGGGAACATTGAAACTTATTTTTATGTCTTTTTTTTTTTTTTTTTTTTGTTGCCAGTACCAATTCTACCATGTATTTTAGTCTTGTGTCCTCACTCACTGAGAATGATCACAATTTCCCTCTCAAGTCTATCCATGTTTCTATTGCTTACATAATCAGGCAACACAAGTTTACTGGTATGTTCTAATACAAATTTAGTATCATTTTGGTGCTAAAGTTCATTTGACAGTGCTTGAGGTTACTAAAACAAGTACACATTGGTAAAAATAAGCAGAAATTCCTTTCTGCAGGAAAAGATCTCTGGCATATGTTGAAATCATATGCAAAACTACTTACATTTCTGTTGAAATATTACAATATCCGCTTTTTGGTAGCTTCCAACTCCGTTGCTGACATTATCATTTCATACTTGACACTATAATTCCTCAGGTGTGCTTCCTTCAACATATTTCTCTTTGTCACCTTGTGATAGCAGAGGGTATTCTTGTACATGATTCCCCCTTCCTCCAGTAAACTGAGTTAGTAGGTGTCAGACACTGGAATAAATTTACATTATATTTATATACCCTATCGTCTTATTCAAGGTCATTGAGATATGAAAAAGAATGTTATCATACTCTCTGCTTCCTTACTTCAGGCAGTTACCACTGAAATCTAAGTGTATCTTTCTGTCTGCTTCCAGAGGGCAAGATAAACATAAATGTGGTGCAAAAAAAATTGATTTAGAGTTGACAAGATTTTAGAATTAGGTCTTCAGTTCCTATTTGTTTCTCTGGTTTCCTCCAGGGAAAAACTTGCCTTTTACTCGGGTTTCCATCAGCTCTCATTTTCTTTTCAAAAATAACTCATTTTCTTTTTAAAATTTCTCCTTGTCACATTGCTGCTGGTCGCAATAACCCTTTATGAAGAGAAAAGCAAATGTGATTAAAATGTCCTTTAGTGAGCTTGATGAAGACATGGTAATGACAGCAATTTCCATGCAATTTTAGCAAAATACTTCAGCACTTACTGAACATCTAAGTAGCTCTTAACTACTATAACTTTTAATCTACCTTGTCTAATTGTACACATTCCTATTAAGAAATATTCTTAAGAGTTTTTACAAAAAGGAGAATGTTATAGAAATAAATGCTGGAAGCTATTCAATATCCTTATGAAAATTCTGAGTACATTCTGCTAAACCATACAGTGAGTGTATGTGTGTATGTGTGTAAGGTTATTAGAATCCTTAAAAATTCTGTTTGCAAAAAGGAAGCTTTAAGCTTTCATAGAAGATTAAATAAAAAAAAAATAGAACTTCTGTTAGAATAAATCTGATTAATTTACTTGAACCAGGCACACAAAAATATAACTGTTTTACATTTGGCAAAGTCATTTAATGTCAATATTTTCCATCAGTTATTAGTATATTGCTCTGAAGCATACTGAAGAAATAAAATCTTACTGTTTATTTTGAAAAGGTACTTCTTTAGACTTGGAGATTGTAGTTTTATTAAGCTGTTATTTTTATTAAGCACTGAGAACCTCAATGTGAACTGACCTGTCACAATATTGAAACAGATGACAATGGAGAATAGGAAGAGCAGTAACTCCTTCGTATTGAATGCATTTGTTGATATGTTGGTCCAAGCTTTCTTCAAATGCATTCAATTGCAGGCTTTCCATTGACTTTTGTAAGAGCTAGATAAGAATTTCCAAGGGCAAAAGCTATTAAGTCTATAGTCTATTATTAATGTGTTTATGTCTACCGTACTATATTTATTATAAGGACATTAATGAAAGTGCCATGAATTTTAGGGTTGATTTATAAGAACGGGATACTGTTTACAGCTAGATTATTGCACACTGGAAATATTTTATTTAACTAAACTCTATGCATTTGCAATTTATTAAGACGTTTGTATCACTCCAGGGAATAGTCTCTATTAATAAGATAAATGACCTGTAGGTATACAGTGGTTTCTTCTCAACCTCAGTATTGAGGAGAAAATGTTGTTCAAATTTTATTGAGAATTGATTTTTATGAATTTTTATGGATTTTTATTGAATTTACAGAATAATACAAATACACTGATAGGCTATGGCATTACCAGTTTAAAGATAATAAAGGATTTAATAATATTAACACACATAGAGATAAAATACGCAGGGCCCAAATCAGTCTCCTTCTAATCAATGTCTCTTCTCCACATTCCTGCAATCTCCCTCTCTCTCTCTCTCATGTGTACATGATATGTCTTAGGGCTTCAAATTTTCTGAAAGAAATATGAGTTTCCTCATGAGAGTTAATTATATTAGAGCTCTATTTGTACATATCATCCGCTTCCCAGTCCATAGTGATTTTAGCTCAAATGGCCACATATCGTTCATTCATTCACAGGTGAAAATACATATTTTTACATTTTTGTGTCATATGAATAACATTAAGTCAATGGAAGCTGAGCACAAGCCTAGGTGCTTGAACAAAGTGTTTGAAAATATTCCACTAAGTATACATATATATGTATGTATGTATGTATTGATACATTTATAATATATATATAAAAACTTATTATCAAATAGAGAGAAATTTAAGATGAAAGAAAGTTAAAAGATGCAAACTTGTACTGCCATTAGACACCCAGGTGAATATAGACTTTCAATTTAAAAGCTTTGAAAGAAAAAAAAAGAAAAAAAGAATTATTTCTAGAAGTCTCTATCTGAGGATGTCGAAGTTCTCCTTTAACATTCAACACTATGTGGTGTCACAACGGGGTGGGCGTACCAGCTATATTTTAGGCTGCTTTGAAGAGTCCCATGATGACCTTTCTCATTATTCCACTAGCCACAAAAGCATTTCTTATCCCACAGCAGGTTGATTTTAATATATTCCCTCATCCTGCAGGGTAATTCTTTTACTTCAGCAGGCATCAGATTGTCTAACTATGTGTAGTATTTCATTTGCTTTCCTTATTAAAAAAAAAAAAAAAAAAAAAAAAAAAGTGATGCAATTTTGCTTTATTTCAAAGTTTCTTTCACCCTCTGTGGTAAAATTTCATTTGCTGATCAGTGTTAGGGGGCACAAAGGGCAGAGAAAAACTCTGCTAGCCACAGAAGCATATAAGAGAGAAGGGACAGAGGAGAGAGAAGGACTTTCCCTTTGCTTTTCCTCAATACTGTCACTGATTTCCACTGGAAAAAAAGCAGTGAAACAGGGGCATCAGGAAGTGCTTATGTGGTGGGAGACTAGTCTGGGAGCCAGAAGTCTCAGCGCAAAGCACTGAGTTTTGGCAAAACAGAAAAATGGAGCGGGAAGATGTGGGAGGGGAGTGGAAGGCAGGGAAAGAGAAGAAAAAACAGTGAGTAAAATTGAAATTCACACCATTTCTCATCTTTGCTTGAATTAATGTCTCCTCTCTACTACATCTCAAGTTTGTCTATCTTTCCTGATAGAAAAGTCAATGTACGAAGGGGTGAGAGTTCACTGTATGAGCATCCTCCTCTGGGCTTTTGCTCCAGCTCAGCAGCTGTGCCCCCATGTAGTACTTTTCCCATAGTAACGAAATAGCTTTATCTGGGACTCACTCGAAGTCACAGCTGGTAGTTCCTCTTGCAATGCTGCTAGCACTGACTGGAGTGTGCTTTGACCAGAGGCATGTGCAGCAGTTTGGTTACTTGTTAAGCTCTGTGCTTGCAAATTACTGGGTCCACAAAAACCTGCGTGCTCCAACCAAAGCCTAGGAAAGCAGTGGGGAAGAAGAGGTATCACACTAGTGACAATCACTTTCTGCGGGAACCTGTCATAACAACACTGCTGGGGTTTACAGGTGCAAGAATGTGAGAGCAACAGGAGAACAATAGTATGGCAATAATGAGGAAAAAATATTGTCACAAAGGCTTTGAACACAGCTCAGGTGATGGGGCACAGAGCTGTGAGTGAGAGGAAGGCCACAGAATCCCAGGCAGAAGGCTGCTAATAGTATAAGAGGCCATGCAACACCTCTGAACTGAAGCTACTGTGTATTCTTCTCTCAGTGAAATGAAAAATCTGACAGCAGAAATGGATCTGATGAGGAGGGCCAGGAAAGTTTTAGCTAATCAAAGTAATTTCACAGTGAGCCAGTGTGTCAATCTATTTGATTTTGAAGTGGTACATCATGCTGGGATATCTATCTGCACTCATTAGACAGACGTCGTTTCTCAACTTCTTTGAAGATCACCAGGAGAATAGACCACAGGTACCCTTCAGCCAACAGGTCCAGATGGGGATGGCTGTGGTCCTTAGTTACAACACAGTAAGTGGGACCATCTATGGCCCTCAAGAGCGTTTATTCGAATTTGAGATATTCTGTATTTGAAAATATGCCTTGAAACACACTACAAAAAGCACAAAGATCTCAGATATTTAAATAGGTTTGTATCTAAAGAAGTTCAGTTTTCAATGGGTCTCAAAGTCCAATTTTCCTGCAGAGATTTTAAACAAAAATAACTATTTTAAAAGTTTCCAACCAATTTTACTGCTAAATTTAAAATAACAGTAAAAAAAAAAGCACAAGCATATTACTTAAAAAGAAAACATTTCTAAAGTTGCAATAGTATCTACATACACATGAACTAACTTTTCTTAATATATTTTAAAACTGTACTGCAGAACTGTCCATTTTTCTCATTATCCCTCATATCTTCACAATGTTAAAGCAAACCAGGTAAGCTTCAATCACCAGCTCTTAAACTGCTTTAACTTCCCATTGTCTAATCAGAACTGCCATGTAATGCACCTGTCATGTCAGACAATTGTCATGCCACGTTTGTCAAAATTAACTGCTAAATTTTTGACTTTTTAATCTATGCATTAAAGATGTAACATAGCACTCACATCCTTTAGTATTTTTTAAAAAAGAAATTGCTAACATGTAGGGCTTTTTTTGGAAAACTATTAAATAGGTAATATTTAAATTTTAAAGTCAGGAGGCTGGTTTTAGATCCTCTTTTTTAACAACAGTTCATCTAAATATATAGTTACCTGTATATCTTCAAATTTTATACAGTCTCCAATCTTCTTTAAAGTGGCTGTAAAGTCCTCACACGCAGAGGATCAGCCTCATAGTTTCCGAGAAAACAGCCATCTTCCATACAGACAAATATTTTTTCTAAATAGTAGTTTAATCTATTAGACCATCAGCTCCCAGACTATGGTCTGCAAACCAGTGAGAGTCCAGAAGAGACTTCAGAAAAGGTAATTAAGAGCTGTTGAACACCTCTTATTTATGCGTAGGGGGTTTACAAAACTTTGCAAATACCAGGTGATAGTGGTCCACAGACAGTTCTGGGAATAGATCATGTTTTACTGCTCCAAAAAGACAACTTGAGGCTTATCCAAAACTATAAATAAAAATATTCTTATCACCACCTTCCAACTTTAGATAATTTTCTTTTCATGTCTAAAAAACTACATTGCTGTTAATTAGTGCATATGATTAATGTGTAATGGATGTGGCTGTAACCAGCCTTTTTAACCATCTTTGCATATTAAAGTCTGGTCTAAGAAACAGGCAGAGTTTACCTAAAGTCTCTAGTGCACTCAGCACTTAGCTATCTCCTCTGATGCTGTCTGAGTGCAAAAGAAGTTCTGATCTACACCGAGTTCGTACAGAAATATATTTGTTTTAGAAGCCCTAGATTCTTCTATCTTGATTTATAGTTTTTTGTATTTTTTTTCTTTCTGAAATTTATTTATTGAAATGATTGAAAAGATGATTTTCAAGATAAAAACTGCCTTATTGACAAACATATCTGAAGACATATACGGAGTGCATCTCTTACTTCAGCAGAAGATGAGAAAAGATCTGCAATTATTCACTTGACTGAGAAAGCCTGAGTCATAAAAAGAATAAAGATAGTATGTCCAGAGAAAGATACAAATGGAAAAACTTAGAAATGGAAAGTTTTGCTCCATTGTTAGAAAAGGTTGTGATACAGCAACAAAAGTCAATTGACCAATTTAGACAACAGAGACAGAATCGCTGCATCATACTGGACACTTATTGAAAGTAACAAAAGAGCACCAATGCAAGCCCTCTAAACCTGCCACTTTACCATTGGATTAAAAGGGCAGATTGGTGGTTTCAAGTGAAAAGACAAATTCAGGTTTGCTAGTCTGGAACATCAATTTAAAATGGATAAAATGTGATTTTCTGAAGTGTCAAAAAAAAAGACGATCCTTTCAGATCATCTTGAAATTCAGATCTCATAGTTCTCTGGAATGAAACACGTTGCCTCAAAAGAATATAAACACATGGTTCTGTAATATCATCCCTCCCTATCTCATTTAATGAAAAATCCGATTGTACATTCTGATGTGTAAAAATAGATTTTACTCAAAATGTTGCTTAAACATTACAAACAAGATCAAATTATATTAAGTTGATTCAAATCAGTTTAAAACAGTTGATGACTCAGATGCACAATGAAAATACTAGATTTAAATAAAAGATGCACGCTCTCTGTAAGATTGCATCTGAGCTTCAGCAGAACTTAAAACTTTCATGCCTCCAGAGATTTTGCTGCATATCACTGTCATCAGTTTTCAAAGGAGAAAAAAAAAAATACAAACCACCTCCTAATCAAAAAAAAAGAAAAAAAAAAGAATTGCCTACTGATATAGAACGAAACAGTAAGAGTTAAAGTGGCCTATTCCACAAAGACTATGTAGTGAAAACACCTGCAGAAGAGTCAGTAACTTAGACCTGGTGAAGAGTCAGTAACTGGCAGAGTATGTGGTAGCAACCCCTGCATGTGAAATTATGTACTGACCAAATTCCCATAAGGGTCAGACACGTATATTCCTTCCTGTCAACAGCCTCTAGATGCTTCCCAGGCCATAGCTAATCAAGATTGGCACAGATGAGACAAGGAAACAATTCTAGTAGGTTTAAGGGGACCTCAAGATAAGTCTCATCCGGGTATCTGACCCATGCATCCAACCAACCCATGCTTCTAGCAGCTGTCTACTGATGATCCTAGGTGTTCTTCCTGGGTCTCCCTGTGTAGTCTGCAGTGTAAGTCCTTTTTTAAACCTATCCTGTTCAACCTTTTATGACCCTTTAGTGTCTTTGATGATATCCAACTTTCTCTTGCCTGCCCTGAAGAACATAAATAATTTCTCTAAACACTCTTCAGATTACGTGAAATAGAAAGGACTGATAAAAAGGACCAAAGCACCATTATATATTCACTTAAAATATCTTCACAAAAATTACATGTATATGTATATTAGATGTATATATGACCAGTGTTGTGAATGCAAGAGCACTGCCTTCAGGAAAAGAAGATGGAAGGTGCAAGCTCACATATACTCAAGCAGAAAAGAGGAGTCAGGAAGCACAGAAAACAAGCACAGTGAAATCATCAGAAAACCATACCTGAGCATGCTCAAATCAGTTAGAGTATGTATTTCTCCCATCAAAGTTGCTGTAAAGCTGATGCTTGGAAAATACAAATTGACTTCTTCCCTTGAATTTTAACAATTTCTGAGATAATGTTGATTGCCATAGTATTTTAAGGGTCAAAACTATCTACAGGATCTAAACTGAACTTCCAGAAGAGTGAAAGGAATTAAAGCAAACAAGGATGTATAAAGGAATACTTTATAAAGGATAATTTTTTATGCAGTGCATAGCAGCTCATGAAACTTATTGCCTAAGGCTTAGAGAATACTGAGGTATGCACATGTCTCCTCTCCCTAGCATTTCAGTGCTTCAGCTCCAGTGTAACACCTCTAAACCACTACTTCATCAATTATAAAGTTTTAAAATTTGGAGTGAAAATTTAAAATATTTATTTAGAAGTCTGAATTCTAGCTTTCTATAGAGAAACAAATTAACAGAAAATTAAGTTATAATATTGCGACATTCTTGGTAAGTTAATTTCCTTTGTGCTCCAGATTATAATAAAATAAAGAGGGAAAAAAAGAGTGTCTCATAGACACTTGTGGCAGTAAATAACTGCTGGGATGCATATTATTGACCATGAACCATCATTCTAAAGTTGTTTCTGCAGTGTTGGCTTATTCATTTATCCTAGTTGCCTGAATATATAAAATGCTGCTTCGATAATGAAAGTTCTGGCTAAGAAACTCCCTGCTGAGAACACTTAGTTCAGACCATTAACATCTCGTCTTTTAATTTAAAGAAAATTATCTTTTTAGCTTCTTCATTTCTATTTTTCTTTTTTTCTTGGTTAATGAGTTAAAAAGAAAACAAGCAAGCTTTAATCAAAGAGGCAATATATAATATTGGTCCTGAAAATGATTGTTCAATTATATGCAATATGCTCAATTTTATTCCGTTAATGAGAGGAAAAGGATTACTATTAATAATATATTACATTTCAGATCAAAGGTATCTGCAAGTTTCTTTGCAATTAGCTTGTCTCTATGTTTCAGATTAACTTTCTTCATGAAAGTAAAAGGTCATTACACTTTGAAAACTCTGCCAGTACAAAAAAATGAGATGAAATTGATCTCAGTACCAAGTTGTAGGGAATAAGTTTTTGAAAAATGATTATTTGGCCATTCTAAAATAAAAACACATTTTTTTTGAGAGAGAGAGATAATACCATATTCATGATTCATTACAAATCCCTGCATTTAGAGGGGTCATACACAACAAAAAAATACAGCAGATTTGAAACGAATATTAACAAGAAATACTAGACTGCTTTGACAGTGGCCCCACTGACATAAAAGACTATGTATTCTGTAAGACTGGAAAACTAAATGCTTCAAAATAAAACAGACATTAAAAGACAGTTCTAACCTGTATCGCGGCTTCATTTCAGTCATACAGCATCATTGTCTACCACTGTAATATGTGGATTTAGATAATGCCTTTGCAGAGGGACTTCAAAAAAAAAAAAAAAAGAAAAAGAAAAATAATCTACCTGTTAGATGTCTAACAACTTTCATACAAGAAAAAGAAAAGGTCAGAGTAGTCAGTTGAGCACCCTACTTATTATACATAAAGTATCTAATATAATCATCTTCACAATATGTGGAATTGTGTCTTAAAATCAAGCAGTTTTTAGCCTCTCAGCACCTTTAAATTTCCTCAAGATACTCTAGACCTGATTTCTCTAAATCTCCTTTTAATTTCCAGCCTAAATTTGTATAGACCAAAGTTATCCTATTTAGTTTTTGTCAAAGCCAGCTTATTTTGTGTCCTCTCCATTCCTGTCAATCACTATAATGATATTTTTGAATCCGAAGTGGTTCTAGAGATCCAGCTTCAATTTATTCTCCTTGAACAAGATAACTAAACCATTTAGGATACATCAAGTGGGAACTAATCACTACTTTATAGAGTGTTAGTACTACATTCCTATCTCTAATGAAAATACCAGAACTCCAAAGGGTGCCAAATACTCATATCTTCAAAAATAACCCCCTTTGATTTTATCATTCATTAGATAAGAATGATTAAAGTAGAGAAGCACTCTTACATCAGCATGGGTTTTCTATTTGTAAAATAATATCTAATTCCAATTTCCCATGTAATAAAAACAAACAAAACTAACAGAAGCCACAATGATATAATGTGTTGCTTTGAAGTATGTTTTCATATTCATTCAATCTTTTGAAACTTTCTGTGAGTTACATAAGATGTCATTAATTTTTATAAGGATTTAAGGCCTTTTCTTGGCCTAAGTACCATTTTTAATTTGCCTGGCATGATAGAAGACTAGTTTTCTCTATTAGGCAGAAGGCAGCAAAGAACTTCTTGGACAGCAATAATATATGTAATAGACACATACACACGCACTCATACATATAGGTATGTATGCTGGTAATTGCATGCAATAAGTGAATGAGGTGACATTACATTTAGGAGGAGGCTGAACTTGCCTCCTAGCTTGCCAGGTAAGTGATAGCATGACATAAGCATGAAACCTATCCTCAGAAAATATAAAATAAAAGTTTTCTGCTGCTCCATCTTTGTTTAAAGACTGATGGGAACAACATCTTCAAGCTACTCAATAGTTGAACTAGAGCTAACTGATAAAAACTACTGTTGCAGAACTACTTTTCCACAGAAAGATTTACATTTTGCAGTGGCAGTGTATTTACCCCACTCTCTGTGAGAAAAAGGAATCTGGTTCTTTGCAACCCTCTCCTACTGTACAAATCTGCAAAGGTTTCTGCAGCCTTTCACATGATGTTTCTGCATTGATTTCTTTTGTGTGCATAAGATTAAGAGGAAAACATTTCTGACAGGAGGAAAAAGGGGAGGTGAAACATTTTGGCTCTTGTCTTTGCACTCTCTCAGTACCTGTTGGAATGGAAGAGACAGGAAATATTACGTCAATATCCATTATACCTTCCAGTAGAATGATATTAATGAAAAAAAAATTAACTGATAATACTCCCAGGGGAGCACCCTGCAATATGCTCATACATTTTTATAAGCTAGTTTACATACTGTATCTGCCAGCTCTTGTTGATATAAACCATAGATGACTCATTTTATGTGGCTGTTTGTGATTCTATATACCTCTCCAAGTTTAAAAAAGACATTCTTGCTTTGATTTTTCTGAAATGAGTGTCATCATCATTTAATGACTGTGGGAGTAAGACTAAAGGCAAAGACATAATTACATGCAAATATGTCTATCATTTACAAATAAATAATTAGGTGATAATATTTGCAAAGAATGTAGGTGTATAGGTAGCTTTTAAAAACTTTGTGACTAAAACCGAGCAAGATAGATTTCAGGCAAGGTTAGGTTTATGGTATTGCATTTGGGAATAATGCATAACAGAACATATTTGTGGTTGACATGTTTGCAGTGAGATGTAACGTTCTTCCATACTCACTTAAAGAAAAATTAAGATGTATGGAATAATGAAAGAGCTAGCAACTTTACAATTTGCTTCTCTAACAAAAGTTTTAAAAAAACAATAGTGGGCCATATTCATTCCTGAGGGAATGACATTCACAATAATAGAATTACAATGGACTAAACTCTTTTTCCCTCTTCAGTCTATAAATAAGTCTCACGCATAATTCATCAGGAAGCTGAGAAGTGTTAAAGCACTGTCTCCCTACAGGATTTCCAAAGTAAGGGTTCAAAGCAATAAGCAATTATAAGAAATTACTCAGATGCAAAAACTGCACACTATTTAGGAAGACCTCATAAAAACTTCAAAAACAAAGGCCATTCCAAACCTGAATGGACTCATTATATATATATACATGCGTGTGTGTGTGTGTGTGTGTATATATATATATATATATATATATTCTCTGAGGGTGATAGTTCAAATTGAACATTGTGAGCATAGGGATAGCTTTTTGCGTTGAAAAGAAGATGAAAAATCACATTTCATTTTTAAGAGACTATTCAAAAGATTTTACATTAAAAGTTGAGAGCAGTATGAGTACATTCAAAAATAACAGAAAGAGAAGGAAAAAAAGACACACAGACTTCAGATATAAGGGAAACTGTTTTCTATCAGGATAGAAAGTTAACATACATGAAATCTAAAGCTAAATCTGCTTGTGTGACTCTATGAAGTACTGGAGCTTAAAGCGTTAATAAGCAGATCTCCCACAGCAATCTTGTCAACACAGCTTTGCATCTGTATTAGGTGGAAAAGAAAATACTGGATGAAGCCTTAAAGACTACCTTTTAAAAAAACTAATGAAGAGAAATGCAATAAATCGAAAAGAAAATACTGGATGAAGCCTTGAAGCCTACCTTTTAAAAAAACTAATGAAGAGAAATACAATAAATCTCTCACTAACTTCTGCAAATATCAGAAGAACTTAGCCCAGCATATGACCCCTCTCCCTGTCCCCCCTAAACACATCACCTCCGGAGCTGTAGTCAGATTTCTAATAAGGTGTTTTCATACTAACATACTGATTTGAAACAGTGTCTTCTGTGCCTTTCCTCTTCATCTAGTAAAGTCTCACAGCAATGGGTGAGCTACATTCATCAAATGTTCTCAACAGTCCTCTATTCCTTTTTTCTTTAATGTTAAGTTCTTAATAAAAACTGAATATTTGTATCTGAAATACATTCTTCTTTACAAGGCTAATTACTATAACGATCTTTTGTGCTTGAAGTTCAAGTGACAGACACAAAGATATTAGGGTAGCAGGACCATATAGCTTGTTTTTCTTCTTTTCTTTAACCCTTCCAATTACAAAAAAGAAAATTCCAGCTCTA
>JAVCKT010011972.1:0-12565 GCA_032273925.1 Rhynchotus rufescens | reverse complement strand
TTTGGGTTTTTTTTTTTTTTTTTTTTTTTTTTTTTTGTTTGTTTTTTTTTTTTGCGAAGGTTTACTTGATCTGGATATAAGATACTTGCTGGTACCTCATCATTACCTCTTGCCTGCTACTTAAAATATATTTTGTTAAGAGAGTTCCTGGATCTGACATTTTGTTACTTAGCATATGACTGTAAACTTAATAAACTACTGAAATAAATTGAGATTTTCTGGTTTTTTGTTTTGTTTTGTTTTTTAATTGAGTTTAGTGTTCCTGGAAGCTGCTTGAAATGACAGCCCTGGAAGCCAGTGTTCTCTGTTAACACAGACCTGGAAACGCCAGGGCAGAAGCCTGAGAAGGGCAGAAGCCTAAGTGGCCCCACTCCCTTGGGTCTTGGAGGACCCTCCTCCACAAGCATGGCACCTGCCCCATCTTCACACCGCTCTTGTTCTCTCTGGCCACAAGCCCTGGCAGAAAAAAGTGATGGAAGGTGAAAGGTACCACTGCAATATGAGCAGTGGCATAGCAATAGCAACTGATTGAAAGCCAGCAACTCTTTTTATGTTGACTATTTAAATATCTCATCATTTTAATTTACTCCTGCATTCAGAGCTGATACAAAATGACAAATTATGGTCTATTCATCAATAGCCTCCTGAGCCAATCAGTTCCCCTGACATTTTTTTCCCTCAAATCATCAAAGTATAGAGACTAAAAATTAGGTCTGACAATATAATGTAGCAAACCAGGGTGGAGGGGGTGAGAGGTATCATCTGGAATTATTTTAAAAGATCTATTAAAAATATGAATAATACTCACTCAATCCTCCTAAGTTAGATCGGTCTTCATATCGACTAGAATGAGGACATGCAGTCCTATCTCATTTATTCCTGGTTGGATTATCATCTCCCAGCTGAAGAAGCAACTTGGCTGGTAGGAACTGTGAATGAAGAGACCATGTAAACATAGCTAAAATGTTTTCAGGCCAGTTCAGCTCTGGAAAGAGCTCAAGTACTTCTTTGTAGTGTGGAACCAGAACTAAAAATGCCTTGAGGTATCAGCCATGCCCATGAAGAGCCAGGCCTGGTGTGTCTGTACTGCATTCGCAAAACAGAGAGACTGGTGCCACCCCAGCGTTATTTGGCATTTCCACATGACTTCTTAGCCTTGCTGCTGCTCCAGACCTGGGCTAAGTCTGTGCATCTGCTTTAAACCAAATCTACCAAGATTTCCAGACTAATGACACAAACACAGAGGAGTGGCCCCTGTGGGAGCCAACCGTGCTCTCACACTGTCAAAGTCATGGAGTTGAGGCCAATATGGTTGTATCCACGCTGTCTCCTTATAGAGACAATGAAACGTCCCTATGCTAAATCCTCTGTGGAGATCAATAGCATCAACATGACCAGAACTTCACCCTTGTCAGTCCATCTCAGATTCCTGTTGCTCCAGTAAATGGAGAACGTAGCCATCTGCATTGCCACCAGCCATTAAAACTAGAGGTAGCTCTTTCACTACTTTCAATAAGCTTGAGAAAACACTCAAGGAGAACTGAGCCTTAAGAAGCCAATTAGACTGTGATTTAAACTCACAATTGTTTCAGGATAAATATTCCCTCAGGAAGGTCTAAGAGAGCAGATAGGTGGGGTGAATACATACAACACTGCTCTCTGCATTTCCAAGTCAAACTGCTTAACCCAGAGGCTTTATGCATCTGTAATGGGTGTCCAAAACAGATGTTAAATCAAGCTAACTGAACAAGAAAAACCTGATTCAAGAATATCTAGAAAAAACACTACATTAAAGAGTTGGGTAATATGCAATCACCCACATCATCAATTCAGCTCACAGAAGAAAAGAAGATGGTCCACATACAAAATACTTCATATGGCAGCATATCTATTTTTTTTTTCAGGTGATTATCACAAGCTATGTATTTTGATGGCTTTCAACTATTTTTCCTCTGGTAACAAAATGCCTCTCACCTGCATTTGTTATGTGTGGATAGCACTTTCCTGCAGCACTAAGCATCAAAGCTGCAACGTCCAAACACTGAATTGTCTCTAGAAGAGCCCATATTAATTATGTAGATTTAATCTGTAAAGAAAAAAAAAATCTCCATTTGCCCCAGTTAAAGAAAAAAGCTACATAATGTTCCAAATTCACAAACGGACTAGACAACATCACAGAGCCTAAACAAACTCAGCCCAAATTTCCCCTTTCTTTTCATTTGTCACACAAATGACGTTTTCAGAGATAAGAGATGATTGGTGCAACGTATTCCTGTTCTAATCAGTTTCAAAAGGCATTTTTGAGTTGAATATTGGATTAGAAATCATGGTTTACAAGTGTCAAAAATTGCTTTTATTTGCAGAGATATAAAATCTCTGGTTGATGAACAGTAAAATGCACACAGCTATCTGCCAAAACAGACGTGGCATTTTGACTGCTACAGCACTTTGCCACACCACAGTACCAAATATTTCATTCATTCTAATATCATATAACAGCAATAATTCAAAAGCTCATGTGATAAAGGTTTACCAAATAACAAATACTCAAAGTCTCCAGTAAAGTTCTTTTTCCAGTGCCCTCGTTCATTTTTTGCAAGTTTTTTTTTGCCATGAAAATAGTAATCATCCTGAAAATAGGACTAGAAGTCTTCTCATCCCAAATTCTTTCAAGGATAAATGGACTATTTCATATTAGTTTAAATTAATTATTGTATATACATTATGTGCACCAAATTGCTTCAGAAAAGGAGGGAGAGGAAGTCTGCTCTAGATTATGGTAGATTAATTTCAGTGCAACTCCTTCAGTTTCAGTAAGAATAATTTATACCACTGTTACCAGGAGCAAAATATGTCACAATGTCCAGCAGTTAATGGAAACTCAGTAGCTCTGGCAGATGCAGTGCCAAGATTTCAGCTTTCATTGTATAATCTTGTATTTTTTTTTTCTTAGTGATTAAAGCAAATACAGAAAGAATCCATCAATTTTCACCTCACTCTTGTTACTCTTAGGGATTATTACTTACGATGAATGAAGTTCTTACAAAGTCTCTTACAGAAATATAGGTATCATAAATAGTAATTTATTTTCTTTCTTTTTTTTTTTCCCCCTTAAAATTGAAAACTGAGCTACTTTGCAGTCTGGCCATTCAGAGGAAAGGTAATATTAGTTTATTCTTAAAATGAGTTTCTGCTGCTTATTTTCTCAGTGGAAATCATTATTTATGTTAACAACAAGGTCAAGGACTGTTTGGAAAGGAAGATGACATGACCAATAGGAGATAAACATGTCAATAGGAGATAAACATGTAAACATGGTTGGTTTAATGTCACTGAAAATATCTTGGCAAGAAAAAAACACAAAATATATGACCAATAAAAATGTAATTTAACAAAGCATTGGTCAGGTCTTACCTCAGCAGCCTACTAACTGATCTGGACTATAAATTTACGCATTAGGCAAACACAGAAAAAAAACCTTGAAGAAATAGGAGAAGGTCAGTAAGAAGTTAGAACTTCCAAGCAAGAAGATGGAGAAAAGCTGGTCTTTTACATAGCCAAAAGACCTTGTCAGGCAAATGATTTTGAGGAAAAAGTTTACAATACACCTTACAAAATGTTATGTGGTTCACTAAATATGAATGTGATTTGGCTAGAGAGATCAAAGGGCTTTTTTTCCCTATCTTTCTCTGGAAAGAAATTACATAAAACAACATTTTGGAAAATAAACCAACAAACAAAAAAACAGCACAGGTCATGCACAACAGCACGATCAATAAAAAAACACATTATGAAGAGGAATGGACATCTTTCAAACCAAGTAAGGAAATCAGTGCAGTGGGAGTCATGGACACTATTTATGTTTTCTTCAGTTACAGCTTGCATTTTATTATTCTTAATCCCAGCCCACTGCATGTGTTCAACTTTGGGACTTAAAAATATTAGAAAAATAGCATGGGCAGAGAACCAGTAGAGCCAAGAAACAGGGACTGGGGAACTAAAAAGGTGCCCAAGATTGTTCTGTTCATTATATATATTTACTTGGCAGATTTACAGAATGACGGAGGAAAAAGAGAGAACAGTTTCACCAATTCAGTCACTGACCACAGTTAATGAGTTGAGATGAAGATGGACACGAGCAGTTTCACAGCAAACAGATTTCCATTGTTCATTAAAAGTTAGAAAATGCCGCTGCTTAGAAACCTGCCAGCTGTATCCAAGAAGCCCTCAGCTGGGGTTACCACTGCTGCCTCTCAAGTCTTGACCCATTGCCCAGAAGTCCACTAGGTGACCTTGATCTCAATGGCTTGTGGTAGTAAGCAATATCTATAAATAATTCATTGAAAGTGTCCTTGCATGGTGGCAGACTCATGCTTGTCAGGCATTTTATAGAATTCCAGGCCACTTTTTATAGTGCTCTCTTAACGTGCTAGGCATTTTTTTTCTTTAGCTGCTTTAACATGGATTTGTCCCTTCCCAAAATACATGTTTTAATAGCGATTTGTCTCTTCATCAAGTGCAGTTTAAAAAACAACAGTAGGTGAGTGCAGTGGAAAGAAAAAAAAATTTTAGGGCTATCAGATAAAATGCTAGCAACTTTACTCCTTTTCTTTTTTAATGCTGGGAGCAACTTGCATTCTAATGGCATTTTTATATAATCTGATGTTTCAAAGTGCTTTACAAAGCAGTTAATTACATATACAGGAATACAGAATATCGTTATAAGCAATTAGACATAAGCAGGGATTTGACTTATCTGCTAAAGTCAATAATCTTTGCTTTATCACAGAAAATATGCATAGTAGGAGCTTCCAGTGGCCATCTTTCGCTTCGTGCAAGATCACAAACCCCTGAGACCCAAAGAGAGTCTACTATCTTAAAATTAATTTTCTTTAACTGTAAACTCCATCCTTTTATGATTGCTACCTTTCTCCTTCACATTCTCTGCCAGTCTTTGAGTCTTTACGGTCAGAATCAAAATCAGTACATCTCCCAGTAAATTCATTTTTCTACCATCTATATAGAGAAGTTCCTCACAACACAGGGAATGTTACTTCTGTAACATTTTGGACAATCTCTATCATCTAGCTGCATTCTGCCCATAACAGATAATTAAAAATTGACAGTTGGATTCTGTATAATTTTGCTAAGTTGAAAACCAAAATCCTCATCCATCTCACACTTCTAAGATGATGGAGATTTCTTTATTTTAATATAGATTTACAGTAGACAATTACCACAAAAATACCAATATTATTTCCCCCTTTTTGCATGACTTCAGGACTGTCAAGATGACTACTTTTCCATACATATTGGACTATTTTGATGTAGACATCCTGTCTTTTCTGTCTTTTCCTGAATGAACTCTGCTCTTCTGTATTAGCGCTTGCTTAGTGCTTTTGACTAAGTTTACTCAAATGTGATGGTGTACTAGGTCTTTGGCGTCCTCCTGTTCTTTTTTTATCTTTCTTTTTTTTTTTTTTCCAAAAACTTCTCACATTTGATATCAGAGAACAGCCATTTCATATGATCACTAAGCTTACCTATCATTTTTCTTACTTCCCTTCTTTTGATTACCCTTTGTTAGCTCTCTGCTGCATGTAGCTTCCTGCGAGACGGTAACACCACTTCCAGCTCTGAGCCTACTCCCATGCCTTCCTCACTACATTAACACGTCTCAGTCCAAAGTTGTTCTCATCTCACTCTGGAAAATGAAGCCCATCCCCATTCCTAACAAGTTCTCTAAAAATTCCAGGCAAAAACCAGAGCTAAGCAGCTTCCTTCACTGGGATGGACGCACAAACTTGCCCTGCACTTTAGAGGCAAGGTGCTTCAGCCTGGTTATGTAATTAAGGCATATATAAATTAAAAGAAACTTGCAGGAAAGAGAAACATCCTGTTTTTCTGTAATTGCTTTTTATCTCAATTCTAAGGAATGTAGGAGAGGAAAAGAGTCCTTGGAGCTATACATGGCAGGTATTCAGAGCTACATCCTTCAGAGAGATGGAGAGCACTGAGAAGGAGGAAGGAAGTCCATCTTAAAGAAAATGCAGCTCTGGTGTTAAAATGACCCTTCAGCTCCCACATTTGAAAGATGTTTCAGGGTCAGCCAGTGCAGAATAGTTATGTGAAACACCTGCTGACTTTTCATCCTCCTGCTCTTAATAGTTTTTTCTTAATCTTCAACTTACAATGAGAAACTATCCTTTGATGCACTTGATGCACATTTTTTTCCACGCTAATCAGGTTTTGAGGAAGGTTTCAAGTAATTCAGCAAGCACACAGCACATTTGTTTTTCCAGGAACAAAACATAAATCTTAATAATGCAGTGTTGCTAACAAATCCCTTTGGTGCCTAGACACTATGGCAAATTTGGAGTACCTCTGGAGCTGTGATGTGTTTTCCACCTCTTTTGAAGGAAAAAAGCATCAAGGGCCAAGACATAGAAAGAGCCATTCCAATGAGATGCTAACCAGTGCCTTCTGGCAAAGGACAAGTGATAGAGACACAGTCCAGGACTGTAGGAATCCCCATGTTGTCACAATGCATAAACAAGAAGTTTTGGGAAAGTTTCCAGAATTCCTTGCCACTTTCATATCACCCACACAACTTGCCAAAAGAGACTCTCTACTTTTTCCAGTGCCTATCAACAAACAGCATGCAACCCAGTTTCTTGGCCATGCAAAATTGTGAGAGTAATCACTCAGTCTTATACCCCATGGACTTTTTTGTGCAAGCATGACATGAATAACTGTCTCAGCTGGTAAAAGGTCATGTGGATTAAGTAAAGGGCAGCAGATAACTCATAAATTTCTATGAACATCCAAGACAATATTGGCTAACCAAGAGCTACTTCTGAGTAGAGAAGAAAATGCTTATATGATCTTACTCAGATATGTTTGCATTGAGAGTATTTACCACACCAACCATGATCTTTAGATAAGAGCAAATGTATTAATTGACTTTTCTAGGTTCTATTTCCTTCATTGTATAAGTGCATCTGCTAGTGGTAGTGCAGCATATCAGGGAGACACTGGGTCATACAAAGTTATCCTGAAATGCAACATAATTATTAATATAATTCATAACCTAATTAAAATTCTAACCTAAATTCATAACCTATTACCCCACATAAATCTGTTTTTTTCCTTACATCATTAATAATGATACTGACCTTCTTCTATAACATCGTATCAGAGTCAGGATTTTTTACCAGTCTTAAATAAATACCTGCTCACAGTAAAGAATCAAACACATTCAATCTGATTGTCAGGACTGTTCCGATATACAGAGTAAAGAATCCAAAAATATATTACACATTACAGAAATTCAAAAATTTCAAAAAGAAATTGAGCAATCAACCTAATACTGCAGTATTTTTAAACCACAAGTTAATGCAAATATTGAAACAATTAATAAACTACAAAGAATATTTGGAACTGGTCCTTTATAAACTAGAAATCTACATTTCCAGTAACTCAACCTTTTCTGTCTCAGCTAAAATGGAATAACATGGAAATTTAGACACAATTTTAGCTGCAATAGCATTTCTGATGCACTACAAATTATCCTTATATACAGTAAAGTGCATAGACCAAGAGAGGTATTTAAAGAATATTTCATTTTATAAAGCAGAATAAACAATAGTGAATACAGCTGCTTAGTGCTGACTTCTAAGCATCCATACAATTATCATGCATCTAAGCCTACTCATCTGAGGCCACGTATTATGTTCAGCTGAACAGTCTTCACACACATATACACATATACTCAGGTAACTGAGTATGCAATGCATTTGCATTACCAAAAGAAAAAAAAAAAAATCTTTATGATTCTCTGCCTGATCCAGACAAATAAAAAAGTGCACAAAAAGTCACTGTTTGCAGTTGCCAGATAGAAAGACATGAGTGGTCCAAGTTTCCAAAGAAACAGTCCAAGCCAAATATAACTCCCTTTGCTATTGAGTCCTGTGGGACACTTAAGAAATGAGAGCTGGGGTTAGGATGGAGAGGGGCTGCGGGATATCAAGCGAGCCTGGCTCCTCCGCACTGCTCCTCTGGACCCCTCTCAGTCCCGAAGGAGCTTTGGCCTTCGAGGAGACCACTCTTGGCCACCAAGGCACCCCCTGCTCCTCCTCCGATTTCCATCCTCATCAGGAGGACCCCAACCAAGCAAAGCTCAGCACACCTGTGTATTTTAACCTGTTTTTCTTGATGCACACATGCGTTCTGTCTCTCTGCTGGCAAGGGCTTGGGGTATAGCACGCACCATATGCAACTGGTCGCCCTGGGAATAAGGGCACAGCCAGTAGCTGGTAGAAAAAGTGGTATTTTCTCACATCCACGAGGTTCAGTGCTGGACCCAGCAAACATATTTACTAACTGAGCCATTCAAAAACAACAGAAATTGACTGTGGCTGCCACACTCTGTGAACCAGACAAGGAAACTGGCCGCAGGGGGGTGAGGTGGAGGCGGCGGTTTTTAAAAGGAATAAAAAACGCAAAAGCTATGAAATTTGTAGAGTCTCCAAATAAGGCATTATCTCACCTTAGCCCATCTTCCTACCAGAAAGAAGCATCACTGGAGGGGGCCAGGGGGCCTGTCCCCAGTCCCCAGCTCCTCCAGCATTATAATTTATAGGGGAGGTGAGAAGGGCAGCTAGCACCAAAACAAGCCCACATGGACAGGGCAAAGGGGTGAGAAGCACCTGAGGCACCAGCGCCACCGGGTCTGGAGGGACCCGCAAATACCACGGTCGGCTTCAACGGACTTTGGCCTACACATAAACACACACGTGTGTATATGCACACACCTATATACGTGCATACATACACAGGCATCACAGAGAGAAGGCTGTGTACATTTCCGTACAGCTTTGCTGCTTGAGCCATGAACAGCAGAAGGGTTTTACTGGGGGTGGTTGTTGTTGGGTGCCTCATTTTTTTTTTTTTCCATTTTTCCCTCGTACCTTGCCTAGGCAGGCAAGACAGAGTGGGGGTAGGGCAGGACACACAGTTATTTCCGAATGCTGTGGCGTTACTGCCATCTAGCGCACTGCTGCCGGCCAAGGGCACCCCAATCCCGCCGCTCGCCCCAGGTTGGAAGGAGGAGGCCTGAGCAGGGGGACCAGAGAGGTCCTCTCCTGCCACGACCCCCACCGGCACTGGGGCTGATGGATGAGGGGGTGTCCCTTGATAGCTGCCCTCAAAACACAGCCAGAAGGGCTAGCAACACTGGCCGGGACACTGGCTCGAGTGGCAGCAGAGGGAAAGGAAGGGATTTTTTTTTTTCCCTTTTTTTTCTTTTTTTTTTCCCCCCCTAAATAATAATAAATGGGGCACCCAAGCACCATGCGAGCCTGAAATCAGCGGGACAGCTTTACGGCTCAGCTGCCCCACATGGTGCACAGCAACTGTGCTTATTTCCCCGAGTGCAGCCCGCAATCCAGCCAGATTGCGGCCCTCATGAAAGCCATTTATAGGACGGTTCAGAAAGCCTCTAACAGAGCCCACTCGTGCCTGAACATTATTGCTTTGCAAGAAAGCATGCAATACTATACCCATGCTGCTGTATGCGAGCTGGCCATCAGTCCAAGCTATGCTAGTGTTCAAAAAACAATGCATAATTAATCTGGGTGCTGGTTTGAATCCTCCCAGGGGACCTCAGCACCTGGGAGCTCTGCCTGCAGTCTGGCCATGGCTGCAGTGAAAAGCAGCATCTCTCCAGCAAGCGCTTTCCAGAGCAATGGGAAAGCCTCCTGCCTCCAGGACAGCTCTCCACCCCAGTAAGAGGCATAAGTATTTGAAATGTCTCCTTAGGAGTCTCCTTAGGAGTCTGGATTCACCTCTCCGTGCATCAAAGTAGTGCTTCCAAAGGGAGCCATACACCAGGTTATCTCGACATGCAGACATTCGGCATATTCTTTTGTGTAAGTCCACAGTCCTAAAGATGATGCTGTAAAATCCCATTTGCTAAAATATCTAAGAGGTGATGGAAAAAGAAAGCACTTAACATGGTTTCTCAGCTCTTAGCCATGGCTCATCGTCTTGGAGATTTAAAACGCTAACTCTTCCAGGCCTTGCTGTAACCTGCATCAGCATCAAGCCTTTCAGCACTCCTTACTTCAGATCTTTATTTATTCCCCACTTGACTGACTTGATTGGTGTTATGTATGAACCATGGAAAAATGGCCATTTTAGAGAGGTATTTCTTCTGGTTTGCTTTGGGATGATGGGTCTTCTTAGAGTATATTCTCTTTTTCTCACTTTCTCTTTTATTTCTTTATTCTCAAATTGATACAGGCTCTGGGAATAGGAGTCTTCTTATACTGCCAGAGATTCTTTAAAAATATATGGATTCACTCTCATGCTCTGATACTGCAAAAGCTTACAAAGATTTAGCTTCAAGCCCTTGGCCTAATATACTTTAACTTGATGGCAAGATTAAACAGATGTAGAGATCTTTGCAGGTCTGGGACTGTACTTTATGATCTGAGGATCTAAGGCTGTCTTGCTACAATATGTATGTAGAAAAATGTTGAGTACCACATTTGTCTGACTACCTTCTATCCAAGGAAAGCATGTGCAAATCATGACATTTTCACAGATTTCAACTTTAACAAAAACTTAATGAAAATGCATAATCTATTATTCAAGCTTCCCCTATATCAATGAATCAAGCAATGTTCCCTGTTTTAGCCAATACAGGCAAGAAATTACCCTCATTTCCCCAAATAACAAATTATACTTGAAGCACACTTAAGTATATAGTTAATTATACTAGAAGCAAATTGTCTACAAATCCCTAGCAAACTAAAACTGTATGCTGAATCTGGATGGCACTCTCCCAGAGGAGAATAAAACAACTTTTGAAACCTGGACCGAGTGATGAGTTTTCTTAAAAGTAAGAAATGGGTACGACATTCAACAGAAAGAGCTGAGGCAGCTCTTCTGCCAGATGAGAGGAAGTTTACTTTTTTAAGTGTTGCACATAAGGAACTAGAGAAATTGCTTTTTTGCATTTTAGCAGAAACCTCCTGGTTTAGCAAGAAACCTCCAAACCAAACCTCTTGCTTGTCTTAGCAAGACACCTCCAAACCACAGAACAGGTGACTCCAACCTACGGATAAAGCACAAATGACACTGTGTCCATTAAATGAATAGGTGAGTTGAATTATTCTCTCCTGTAAGATAGCTGTCATGAGGCTGGGAGGAGCTCAGAGACTGCTGGGGCAAATGCAGAAGGAAAATGACTGGTAGAAGGATGAGAATATGGGACAGAAATGGTCTATCTCTTGGGGAGTTGCAAGTAATCATGTCTGGCAGAGCAGAGGGTCTGGTTCAGTCTCAGTGGGAAAAGAAAGCTAGATGTTTATTTGGCTTTCTAGCACACCTCACTGCACCTTACCTGTTTTCTTTTCCCTGCTCTCCCTTTCCCACCAAGCAGTGATCAAGCTGAAAGAGATACAATAGATACACAGCACACTGGGTGACTTCTACCGTAGTACATAACATCTAGTGCAGGATGCCAAAGAAATGACAACTGCAGTCCTGCATGTCATAAAGTAAAAGCAAAATGAGCAGGTGTGCAGGCAGGGTTTAAAGTCACAGAACAGAACACCAGATCTGGCTGTCATTTCCAGTCCTGCCACAGAGAAGATGCATGGCCACAAAATATTCCCTGCACAGTTCATCACTGATAAAAGAGCTCACTAGCAACACACATATTTCACAGGAGAGATAGGAGATTTAATTCACCACTATGAAGAATTTATACCCACAGTCTCATTTTAAGTGCAAAGAGATTAGCTTGGAGACATATCACGACAATGTTGTTGCCTCCTGTGTCACAACAAGGAATACCATTGCTGTATTGCTGTTAATGTTGACCATGAGAGGGAACTATTCGGGTCTCTGTCTTTACAAGTTTTGCATGTTTTCTAGAAGGAGGAGGGACAAAAATAGCAGAAGAAAACAGAAAAGGCAGGTCAATAAAAAGAAATAAACAAAGGTAAAAGAAAGGAAGGAAACATGCAGCTAAAAGCCATCTTGTCCTGCCACATCTGTCCTCCCTTCTAAATACCCCTGTGGAGCTATTTTAGTAAGGTTGGCTATTTATTATATTGTGAGCTCTGCTGTTTGATTTATTGGACCTTGGGTGCCTCAAGGAGTGAGAAAATCTCTCTTCCTTCTCTGCTCAGAACACAAGAAAGTTTTATTGCCATCTCCGTGGCACGCTCTGGCTCTTTC
This sequence comes from Rhynchotus rufescens, assembly GCA_032273925.1. Classification (NCBI taxonomy): domain Eukaryota; kingdom Metazoa; phylum Chordata; class Aves; order Tinamiformes; family Tinamidae; genus Rhynchotus; species Rhynchotus rufescens. The sequence goes on along the minus strand of JAVCKT010011972.1, from coordinate 316 downwards.
TTAGGGATGCTATTTCTGGCTCAGACTGATTGAAAAGCGCTGCCATCCCCCACATGGCTGCTGGTTTGACACTTTTTGACATTTCTAAACAACTCGTACTCTTCCTGCCAACTCCCCATTGCTTTCTAAACCCTTTTAATCCCAAAGAATGCAAACTAATCTACTGAGGGAAGAGAAACAAGCTGGTCCTGGGAAGCAGAGCTGGAAATGTCAGAGTGGTAGAAATGATAAATATACCTGCTAGAGAAAGAGCCAGTAGCGGAGGGGGTGGGTGCTGCTAGAAGACTCACTAGCACTGTGGCCTGTTAATGTTATC
>JAVCKT010011971.1:0-20875 GCA_032273925.1 Rhynchotus rufescens | reverse complement strand
TGTCATAGAGGAATGTAAGATCTGGGCTTGGTTGGGTCTCCACTTTGCCATTTAAGGTGTATAAAGTCACAGTGCTCAGTGCCCACAGAGCTCCCTGCTCCCGGATCCTGGAATTGGCAGCGGTGTGGGCAGGAGCCCGGCGGGAGCGCGGGCCGGCCTCTTGGTCCACGTTCCAGCGCTTCCCGGAAAGGCGGATTTTGGAGACATCTGGTAGACTCTGGCATGATTTTGGTGTGTTTTAAACGTTCACCAGTGAGCAGAGTTTTTACAAGGGACATTATAAAGCTGTTTGTGTGTTTATTGGGCAGCCCATGCCTGTAGTATCATGCTCCTTTTTTTTTTATAACTGGTTAAGAAGCGAGTTATTTGCTTTTGGCTGAGGGAATTTCTGGGAGTATTACAAAGGATTTTTTAAAAATAAAAACTTTCCAAGTGGATATTATTCCATTATTTTTTCCTCAAGTGTAAACAGTTACATTTGGAATAGTACAATAAGTTTTAATTTCCTAATTTTTACCCGTCACAAAGTTTTGCATGGTCCAGAAAAACTATTTCCAGACATTGTTAGCTTAGATTAGTTATTCATTAGTAGCCAAAATTTTGTTTTTTTTCAAAATTGGCAATAATAAGTTTTCATCTTTTCCAGTAAGCAGCTTTCACATGCAGCGTTGAACAAGGACTTTCTTCCTCTTTGACAAACACTGTAAAAAGTTTGCCCATTTTCTGTAAGAGGTGCTCTTGGATACTAAAAAATACAACATTTCATTTCCTGTATTGCCATAGTAAAGGATAACCAGTTTTAGCCATCAAATGTGGCCTCATGACTACTTTAGGACAAGTTTTTTAAAAGAACGTAGCCTCCAACATTTCTCCTTTAAGCACCTAAGTCAATGTCCAGATTTTCCAAAGTACTCTGCAGTCAAAAGCTCCTTGGAAAATCTGGCCTCGTGTAGGGTACCATGTTATTCCTAGCGGGAAGCTGAGCATTGAACACGTCTTTGAAAATCCGACTGCTTCTTTTAAGGATCTAGCTAAAACTTGAGCAGTTCGGAAAATCCAGCCCCAGTGGTACTAATCACTTCAGCAAATCTGGCCCTGAGACAGAAAGAGGCGGCTTCAAAGGGTGAAAACTCCACTGGGTTTAGCTTCAGCTGTAAAATTTAATCATGGAGATAGTTTTCCCACACTCCTTCATTTGTTTCTGGGTAAATTCGATATGGGATATAAATGAGCATTTGTGCCTGCTGCAATGGAGAAAGTGTGGTAGGTGATCCCAGCTTTTCAGACCCTGAGGTAGATGAAGCTGAAGTTTTCATTTAAATCTAGGTTCCTTGTCTCTAGGTGCTCAAGTTGATTCAGTTTCATGTTATATTAATTGACTATAAGGCTCTGAAGAATGCTAAGTACATTTTATGACTTTCTATAATAATACGCCAGCTAATTTAAGTTGGGTTAATAACTACTGTCATTTAACATCTTGTGAATTAAGAGTTCCATTTTGTTTTGTTCTCAAAAATTTATGTTTTACTCGAGTTTATGATTTTAATTCATTTCTCTACTCTCATGAAAAGCTGATCCTTTCATTGCTATTCACCATCAGCAAATTAAGGTTTGAGGCTTGTTTTGATCCTGGAGTATCCGTGTCCTTCCATGACTGTGCATGCTTGGGGAGCACCTTCACCGTTCGGAGATGTGCCTGGCTCTTGCAGAAAGTCACTAAACCTAATTGGGACTGCAGGAATAATCTTGTTCCCTTTTTTGCTCGGGCAAAAATCATTTTCCTCATGTATCCTACTACTTTTATGGTGAAACTGTTTTTTTTTCTTTTGTGGCTAGCTTTGCAAATGATGCTTTAATATTTTTTTCCATTAAGAAGCAGAGGATGAGGTGAATTTATTAAGGAGCCTAAAGCTTCTACACAGAGTGCAAGTGATGCAAGTTGCTTCACTTGGCTGTAACGTTGCAAAGCCAAAGCCTTGCTGAGGCCTCGTGCAGCCAGGACCTGCAGACACGGAACAGCTGGTGCAGCCGCGTGAGCACGGAGGGAAAGGGCCTTTCACCAGCTTTGCATTTAGCATTGGTTTTTGTTTGATTGTTTTGTTTGGTTTTCTTGTAATCAGCTGTAGAGCTGGAGAAAAGATGAGGAGAAACCTGCTGCTCCGAGGTGAGCAATTCACTGGAGGAACAGTGATGTGCCCAGAGCTTTTCAGCTGCTGGGCTTGGGTTTCCTTTCTTTGGGTTAACTTTTCTGAAGGAGATGCCCTTTGCCATCGCAGGTGGCAGGCAAGCCTTCCTCATCATCACAAGGAAGCTGCCTTTCAGCCTCAACCCAGTTCCGCCATTAATATCCAGGAAAAGAGTGAAAACAATTACAATAAAAATAGCCAGTTAAGAGACTTGTGCCCTCCGCTGCTCCGATCTTAACTCCGAGCTGCAGCCGGTGCTGGAGCCCGGCGCGGAGGCGGGCGGCGACGTGGGCTCAGCTCAGCTCGGGCGCCTGGCAAAGCCGCCGCGCTCAGCACGAATCCTCAGCTGCGGATCCGCAGCCTCGCGGAGATGGGGCTAGGGGAACCCGAGGCTTTTACTTCATTAGCTGCACAGGGCTCCCTTCTTCCTACGGTGAATGAGCTAATTAGAAGTTGGGTAGGTGCAGTGGGAGAACAGGGGAGAATGGAAGAAATGAGATTTTATTTTAGTATTGATTTTCAGATTATCTAAATATAATGTTAGTATTCTAATTTTTAGTATTCTAATTTAAGCACTTGATTTGAAATTAGCTTGGTAAAAGAGCTAGGGCTGCACTGTGTTGGAAGTGGTCTAGATGGGACAGTCCGTTCCTCAGGCTCCGAAGAGACCTGTGATGAGGATGAGGAAGGTGGAGAAAGTTCCCCGGAGCAGTCAGTGCGGGTCCCAGTGCACGGAGTTGGAGCTGGTCTCAGCGCTTTGCCTGTGCGGGACATGCTGGGTGCTGCAGCCCCACGTTTGGGGCAAAGTGTCACAGTGCCCTTGCACTCACCCATCCCATCCCAGGGAACGGTCCCACCTGGGAATGGGAATGGGAGCGGGAGCCCTGCTGGGATGCGGTGATCCCTCCTGCCGCTCGGTGAGTGTAGGGATGGGGCAGCTTTGTGTTTTCCACAGCCACTTTACTGGGGAAGAGGCACACTTGTATACTTCCCGATTCCCTGCTTAGTCCAAAAATAGATCTATATTTTATATTGCTGCCCCCTTAACTCAATTTGAACTTTTATTTTGCTTACATAGTAATGAAATCAGTTTACATAATAATTCTCTTGTTCCCTTGACAGTCCTTATTGCCTAGACATGCTGTTTTGTGTTACCTTACGTGAACCATTAATTGGAGGCTGATGTTCTTGGCAGCAGTACAGTCACAAACGACAGTGTCGTACATCTGGGCTCCCTGCACGAGTGGCTCGGCTTGAACATGGGAGCAGAACCTCCAAATCTAACCAGGCGCAGAAAACCCTTTTGCATATAGGTTGCTGCTGCAATATACAGGAAAACAAGCAGCTCCTTGAGCAGTAATTCCTCCAAAATATCACTGGGAGTCTCTTAGTAGGTGTCCAGGTGATAATGCTTTCTAGATAAACTCTTCTCTGAGGCAAAGCTCCAGCTTATGCTTGTGTGTCACCAAGTGCTAGAGGGTCCCCATCCGTGGCCAGGCCTCCAGGATACGACCATTATAGCAATGAACTGCTGCTCCAGCGTGCAAATTTGTACTGTTTATCTAACTACAGAGCAGTGTGGCGGCTGTTGCTGGAGTCGAGGCCTTGCTCCTAGGGCCGTCGCCTCCCTGCAAAGCGGAGCGTGGCCTCGGCCCGCGCAGACTGCGCCCTGCCAGCCCCGCCAAGGCAGCGAAACGCAGAGCTCTGTCACCCTAGTGTCTCTAAAGACACTGGTTGGCAGGAAACGCAGCCGCTACCATTTCCATAGGGATGTCAGCAGAAGCTTGGAGGTGAAACCAGTGTTGAGACAACCTAGAGCCGAGCCAGGACTGAGGCAGTGTCAGAAACTGCTTGTGTCTAAACTGGTTCCAGAGGGATTCAAATCCTAGTTTTGGGGGAGCTGAGATATTTGGGTGCCCCGGGGCCCCTGCCCTTCATCACTGGCTGCAGATGGAGACCAGGCTTTTGAAGGAGGTTTCCAGAGGCGACTCCCCGAGTTCTTCCCCGTGCTGTTGACGAAGCACCGAATGGGCCTGCGGGCAGCCCAGGCAAACACGTGTGCGCCCGTTAGGGCTGTACGGAGATGCACGAGGCTTGCTCATCACAGCGGCTGTGCAACGGCGCCGGTGCCAGCAGGAGCAAGAAGTGCAGGTGTGGGGCAGCGCTGCCTCCCGCTGCGCCTGCCCCGGCTGCCTCGCGCTGCGCTCGCCCTTCCCGCGTCTGCCCGCACGCACAGCCCTGAGCACGAGCGGCCTTGGAAGCCACGGAGGGGTGGCCTGTTGTAAAGCAGCCGATAGATACTTGGCACCGCACCAAAAAGGTCCAGACACTAATCTAATTGTTTACAGCTCACGGAGAGATTAATCCACAAGATTGGATGCCCTCATTTCCTTTATGCATTACAATGAATGTGGGAGATGCCAAACCCCATGGGGCAGCAGCAAAAAGAAAAATTGCTCCATTTCAGCACAGTTATTGTTTCAAGTGTAGAAATATATTGATTCCCTTTCATTTTTGATAAGAATATGAATGCAAAGTGCCTTGGTTAATATCAGAGCATTCTTGTTTCTTGACTTCAGAAGACAAAATTGTGCTCTCCAATTTTAGTGTAGTAGAAAGAATAATCTTGTAATCCCGTGGAAAAAAGCAGACCAAATGTATGAATAAAATGTATCAAATATACAATGCAGAGTGTCAGAGAACAGCTGGTGGATCCCACTGGCCTGCTTTGGGAGAGCACCCAGAGCTGCAAACATCCCTGCAAAGTATCCCGGCTGGTTAACTCCAAAACCCTTGGCTGCCGCGGGGTGTCTTGCACAGGGGCAGAATAAGCTCTGCGGGGGATAGTAAAGAAACCAGGATACCTGGGGTAGAGCAAAGCAAGCACTGGCAATCACAAGTGAAGCGTGTTTTCTCCTCCCTGCAGCAAGCTCCGGAGCAAATACTGCCGTGGGCTTGTGCAGGCTTTGGGCAGGGAGCGATGCGGTGAGAAGTGAAGCACGGCTCAAGCGTGTCCTCCCCCTGGTACCCGCCACAGTTCTGAGTTTCTGAAAGGAGTCCCTCTCCCGTGGGCAAGGAAAATAACGGTGTCTTTGGGCCCGAGGGCCTCCCAGAGACCAGTGTTTTCGGGAAATGATCTCGATCTTGCCAACCTGCTGGCCCTTCACTCGCTGGCTGCGCGGAAGGGTTTCCGTGCACGCAGCGAAGCGTGTGGACACGCTCGCAGGCTGGCGGCCCTGCTCTGTTTACTGGTCATCGTGTTTTGTTGATGAAATTATGCTACAGTTGCAAAGGATTTTCTAAAAGCTAATGGGATTAAGATATATTTATTCAGATGTTGCAATACCTGGCACATTTGGGGGGGAAGAAAATTAATATCCTGAACTAGTCTTTGCAGTGTTTCTAATTCCTTGACTAAACATGTCCTCATATATCATTCTACTTTACCAGCTTTTGGGAAGAAGAGAATGTTTTGCTAGTTGGGACTTGTTTTGACTTAGTTTTTAATAATATCAGTCAGCACCATGTTGCCTGAAAGTCTGAATCTGACAAAAGTTTACTTCTAAATGGGCTGCTTTTATGAGGTCATGTGTAGACTCATTGCTCCTGAATCAGGATCCTAAATGTGCGAGTTTAATAACACGCAGTGAGAATAAACATTTGCATATCTGTGGAGAAGCTGTTCTCCACTGCATAGTTTGGCTATTTCAGACGTGATGCAGAGGCTGCATTTGAAGACTTGCAGGTCCCTTAGAATATTAGACTGGGGACTTTGAAAGGCAGGCTACAGGGAAAAAAAAAAAAAAGGGAAAGAAGAAAGTTGGGTTTTTTTCTGTCTCTCTTAAGAAATGCCTCTTACGTGGTAAAGAGCAACGGGACTAAGTATCTCTATATTTCTGCAGTGCAAGAGCAGGTTGGCAGTTGTGTTTAAAGGCAGTAAAGGCCTTTAAAGGTTAAAGGCAGTGGAAGCTAAATAAGAACGATGAGAGGGGGGTCAAGGCAGCCCAGCTGTGGCCAGGGGGGAGCACGGTAGCCCAGCTGTGGCCAGGGGGGTCACGGCAGCCCAGCTGTGGCCAGGGGGAGCACGGCAGCCCAGCTGTGGCCAGGTTTGGGTCCTGGGCACCTCGCGGAGCCGTTGGCGCGGGAGGGCTGCGAGGGAGGGCCGGGGTTCCTGCCCTCCTCACCCGTGTGTGTCTTGCAGGGCGTCGAGCGGCTCGAGGCGCCGGGGCTGCGGAGCCTGCGCACGGCGCGGACGCTGCAGGCGGGCATGGTGCTCACCGTGGAGCCGGGCATCTACTTCATCGAGCCGCTGCTGGAGCAGGCGCTGCGCGACCCCGCGCAGTCCTGCTTCATCAACCGCGACGTCCTGCGGCGCTTCAGGGGCTTCGGCGGGGTGAGTACCCTCGCCTGTGCGCTCCCTGAGGCGGCTGTGCTGCTGCCCTGTCCTTGCTGCCTGCCGGGGAGGAATTACTTTAAAATTTGTGAGTGCTGCCCGTAAGCCTGTGCCTGAAATAGCACCTTGGGCCCTTTGACCTGCAAGCAATATGGATTTGGTTGTTTTAAATGCAATTTTAAACCTGGCTTATCTAATTAACAAAAGATATGTGTTTTTCCATTGACTGAAATATCTTCTATCAACACCGTACTGTTACACGCCAGGTAGCTGTTTTGTCGGTGTGCAAAAGCGTGTTGTGAAATTGGAGCTTGAGACTGGTATTCCAGAGGTAGCTTCCTGGCAGGCGCCCCTGCCTCGTGCTGCTCAGGGCATAGTGGCATTGGAGAACAGCGGGAATGGTTGTTTTGATGGAGTCCTGCCTGGGGGTGCAATGCCCTTCCTGCTTTGCCAAGGCAGGGCTGTGCTCCTTGTGAGGGCTCTGCTCCAGGCGGCTCCGCAGAGGAGCTGAGCGGCCGCTTCCCAAGGGCAGCCCCAGCAGTCGCTCCCGCTCGGACATCTGCCGTGTCCAGGCAGCAGCCCCGTCCTCCGCATCTTCCCCTTCAAAGCCAGCACCAGAGCTGAGTGCTTGGCAGCCTCCGGCAGCTTTGGGTTTTCCTGGTGCCAGTATCCGGAGGGTGCCGCGACACTCTCCAGGCTTGCGGATTCGCACGCCGGGGAGATAACGCAGGTGGCTGGGATGCTCCATCCTTTACCTGGTTCCTCTGCTCACAACACAGCGAGCTGCTACTGGCAACAGTGGGGATTTTCTGGTAAGAAAAGTCGCTCATTAGGAATTTGATGTTCCCACCAACTAACTCGTTGCTCTGGACCAGCGATGGCCAGGCCCCTGTGCCAGATCCGCCAGCTCAGTCTTATCGAGAGACCAGGGACTTTGCCCTCTGCGGGGTTTAATTCTGCACCGAGGCTCAGGCCATTATCTGTCCTTTCGTTATCAAGGCTGCCAGCCCCAATCCTGGGGAGCAAGCGGAGCAGGAGCCCACAGGCTCCGCGTTGGGAAGGAGCTGCGGCATCAGGCATTTTTGTTCCAGAGGGCTCCTACCATGTCCAGCTTTCCCTTGTGTTTTTTGCTTAGCTTCCTGTAAGGATGACTTGCAAGGAGAGCTGGCCAACAAACTTTGCTGTAAGGGGGAGCTGCCCAAAAAGGATTGAGCAAAAATCCAAATCTCTGATCCCCCTGTGAACAATACATTTTGCTTAGAAGAAAAATAATAATACGTGCACACTCTGAGCCAGATGTTGTCACTTGATCTTGTCCAGGAAAAGACTAGAACCTAAATCTGAAACTGAAGTACATCTGAATTCTACCAAAAAAAGCTGAATTACAATGTGACCAAAATACATTTGACCATCTTCATGGCTCTAACTTCATCCTGGTTAAACAGATGTCATTTGCAATGTTCGTAGTGCTTAGCTTTCTGCATTCTGATTCCTTTAAATTTATCTAGATTTGATGATTATATCTCTCAAGGATACATCAGAAAACTTCTACGTGGTTTTAAAAAATCGTAGACCAGTATTTCCACTATCGCATAATGGCTGTAGAAGTGTTAGTATTGGTATCAGTTCTAGCTGAAGAGCTCAGTAATGTCATGTCTAATCTTACTTCATGGGATTTAAGTTTAAAAGAAAAAAACTATTTGAAAAATGGAAATAAATACTCCTTTTCCCTCTGCAGAGCTCACCACTAATTAAAGTGCTCTTAATTTGCTTTAGTTTAATTCACTTCAAAAATGAATTTAGCTTAACAAGGTAGCACCACCATAGTTCTGAGTAAGACTATCCCCACAGCAGATTTCAGTGAATTCACTGATGAATTTCACAGAAATACTTGTGCCAAAAAAAGAGTGTCAGAGTGTCCGTAGCCATGTACTGTAACCTATGCTGCTCCGTGCTAGCTGTGAGGAGGTGGTGAAAGCTGCAAGGGAAGGAAGAACGAGCCAGAACCCAAGGTTTCCTTTGCTGCTGCCCGCTCGCTGCCGCCATTCAGGGCTATTATATTGTGATACTAGGATCATACATTTATTAAAAACAATAGGGCTCTCTCTATTCAGGAACAAAAGAGAAACCAAGTAAAAGGCAGGAAATATTTCCCCTTTGCAGCTGTGAGGGGATTGTCTCTACCTTTGGCTCGCAGAGCCACACAGTTGTCTTCATTCGTGTTGCATTTTGCGTTAGGCTGAGCTCTGTTTCCAGACCTCGTGGAGAATCAGTGTTGTGAAGTGGTTTACTAGGCAATAAGCATAATAACACTCATCTGCTTTCTAACAATTTCATTTTATACAGCAGTATTAATGCTACTTGAAGCATATTTTGGAAAAGTTCTTACAGAAAAGCAATTGTCAGGATGAAGTGTTTAACTTTCTTTGAAGTTGCTGCAAGAGGAATGATAGTTGCAGGCAACTCCAAAATATCTCTTATTTTCTTATAAACCTCCCTTAGCCATTTTTTCCTGAGCTGTCTAATAAACATAGGTTACACTAAGAGAAGTTATTTCCAGCCTGCGTTTAGCTGGTAGCTCGTTGCTGCTTTCTGAGCTTTCGTGAAGGAATTGGGTGTCTTGAGCTGCTGCTTCCAGCCATATCAGTTCATCTAATGGCCTCAGCCTACAAATCGGGATCCTCTTTTATAAGTGTTTAAATGTGGACCATGGAAATAAAGTGTGCCTGACATGAAGACTTCCTGCTAAACGAGGAAAGGGAAGAGTGGCAGATGGGATAAGGGAGAAGAGGCTCCCCGTGCGACCCAGGACACTGCTGGCCGCTGCGCACAGTGTCCGGTGGGATGCAGGACCAGGCAGGTGGCAGCTGCTTCCCGAGTCCTTCAAGCAGATGGACACACGTGGGCTCATCTCTGTTGTAGCGTGGCACGTGTGGACCACATCCTCACATCGTTGCCCCAGCGGCTCTTCGGCTTTCCCAGCCACGCTCAAGAAACGACCAGCGGAGTCGTGTCCCCAGCGGCCTTTTCTGATCACATCTGGGATCTGTCACAGCGCTAATCTGGACCGCTTAATTGGACAACGCTGTTTCTCAGCTCTCCGAAGCTTTTTACGTATAAATCATCGTCAGAAAGAAATGAATGAGCACTACAACCCCCTTCTCTTGGAAGAGAGCTGAGGCGGCCCTGGGGAGCATGACTGCATCCGTCAGCGAGGACAAAGTGCGAGGCTGGATGCGAGGCGGACGGGAGCGGGGCCGTTTAACCCGGTGCTGTCCCGGGATGTGCCCCGGCCGGGCTGCTGCTCGGCCCTTGTGCAAGCCCCAGTATCCTGAGAGATCCCAACGCCGCCCTTGATAAGAGACGGGCAGCGCAGGACAGGGCTGCCCTGCCCGACCCGGCTGCTGTGGGAAAAGCCGAGTCACCCCCAGGGTTTTTGCGGAGACCCCAAAAGCGGCCGGAGGCCTCGACCCCCCTTCCCTGTTCCTTCAGCTGCGCCGGCTGCAGCCCCTTTGCGGAGCGCTGGAAGGAGCAGTGCTGAGCACAGCCCGAGAGCAGGGACGGCTCTGAGTGCCAGTTTCATAAGATCCGTCCCCTCTGGGGACTGCAGCCCGCGTCAGCGAGCCCTGCCAGGCAGGGCCAGCATCTTTTGTCCATTTGGACAGCGGACAAGAAAGACCAAATGCCTCTTGGAGGGGAAGTTTTCAGGTCCTGAGGAGTCGTCTTGTTTGGCGAATTTGGGCTCAGTGTGAAGCGTAGGGAGCGTCCATGAGATGGGCTAAAGCTCTTCCCCTTCCTGGAAAACCTGCCTTCCGTGACACTCGCACTCCTGTTCAGCAGAGGCCGCCAGGAACTCCCCACATCCCAGCACCTTTCCCAGCACAGCCAGGTTCCCTGCAGTGCTCTGGGAGGCCCCACGGGCCTCTAGCTGCATCCCCTACCCTGTGGGGAGCTGCTGCCCGCGGCGGCTGCGGGCGCAGGGCGGCCGGGGCTGTACGACCAGGCTGGCTCCGTCCCGCTCGGCTCCCAGGCTCCATCCCAAATCAACCTTTGCAGCCCCGTAACTTGTCAGTCCCATCTCACCTCGCTGTCACTGACCCCCCGGCACCAGTGGCTTTTCGGGAGGCTGGGCTTGGCCCTGCGCTCAGACCCGTGACGCTCTTTGCAGCGCCCCAGCAGCGGTAAATCCTGGGCTTGTTGCTCATTCCAGTGGCCAAATTCAAAACCCACCTGCCGAAAGCCACTGGAGCGCAGGGACCTGTGCCCCCCGTGTCCCAATCAAACACGTGAACTCAGAGGTGTTTGTTTAATTCTACTTTATAAAACACTTAACTTGATACCAAGTAGAAGAAATAATCTGGCAAAGACATCATTAAACAGTTTAATAAGGAGTGGGTGACTCACTTTGTTTGAACAAATGGATTATTTTGCAATCAGACGTACAAATGTTAACCAGCTTTATTTTTAGCTGAAAATGTCAAGAGGTCAGAAACAATTAGAGCAACTGTAAGGTGGGAGTCCCCAGAGTTTGTGTTCTCTTGGATTTACACCTTACTAAAATTGCTTTTATTGCAGCTTAGCGACTTAGTAACATTTTTCTGATAAGATAACGGGAAATGACTATGTAGGCACATTTACTAGTAAGGAGAGATTAGAGTCAAACAGAAATTGAACATACTTTTCATTTTAACAGAACAAGAGCTGGCAAAACTGAGAGGATAGGCTTTTCTCTTGCGTGATTGAAAACATAGCGATTGTATTTTAAAATGAATGTCTGACCTGCCTCGCACTTTCTCATCAGCTCAAAATCTGGTGTTTCAGTTGCCCACCACAAGCTGTGTCGTGTCACAGCTCCCAGATTGACAGCTAATCACCTTTAGAGGAAAGGGAATGTGATCTGTAAGTGCAGAGCCTGCAGCTCTGTGCGGGCACCGGCACCGCGGTCGGAGCTGCCCCTTGCGCGCTGCGCGCCGGCCACACTGCTGCCAAATCCAGGGAAAAGGCTGCTTGGCAGCTCCTGCCGGCCGGAATGTCTCGCTCACCGCGTGTTCTCTGTGACAGGTCCGAATCGAGGACGACATCGTGGTGACGGCCACGGGAATGGAGCTGCTGACGTGCGTCCCGCGCACCGTGGAGGAGATAGAGGCTTTCATGGCAGAAGGCCGGAGCGGTGCCAAGTCCTTTGACTGATGGTCCAGCCAAAAGCAGTAAATGTCAGGACGGTGCTTAGTGTCTCACGCTAATCCGTCATCGTTCCAATTTACCGTAGCAGCACATAAAGTGCATCTAATTCTTAATATCAAGAGAAGCAGGTAGGCTATTAGCTGGAGTGAATCATTCAGTACAAATGAAGGCAGAAGGCTTTGGCACTGCATATCCAGGTAACACGAATGTTGCTACTTGCAATCAGCAGTTTATATTATGAAGTGCCAGCTAAATAACCCTGCTGCATTGTCAGCGGGGCTTGTACTCCTCCCAAATCTCAGCTCATCTTTCTTCCAGTAAAATCTAAATTTTGATGATAAGGACTCTTTAAAAGACCAAATGGATTATCTGAATGCTGTCAACAATTGTAGCAATCCAAGAAATCCTTCAGCACAAATATCACAGAAAAGAAAGTAAAAATCTCAGCTATTCTCAGTGGCCATCATGACGCATACCTTCCTTGTGGATCTTATTTCAATGTTGATGGAGTAAGCAGAATCAGATTTTTATTAAAAATTATCCTTGGCATCATTTGTGCTTTCAACTTTGTGTTCACTATGCTCTTACGCTCCCTATTACTGCTTCTTTATCTGACCTTTCTACCAATTTGTGCTCTGGAAACTTTGACCCTTCATTAGCCACTTTTTTTGCCCCGAATAGCTGATCCTTCAAACACAGCCCACGGACTATTCGATTTGTGCATCTTCTTTTCCATTAAAAATGTAGATTACTTAGGTGTTCAGGAGAGTTGTAAAAATTGCAAGAAAAGAGTATCTTTGGTGCAGGGCTCAGGTTCCTTTAGCAGGATATGCTGTGCAGAATGAGAGCGTTCTTATGAACTGTCCAGTGTCAGCTGGTGCAGAATTAAATCACATAAATTTTATTTGGATGCACAACTATTTTAATAATGATCACAGAATGATTTTTCCATTCATGCAAGAATGAAATTACCAGGAGAAACCTTTCTTTACTGTATTTAGTGTAAGTGTTCATCAGCCTGCAGGAGAACAAATACATTTATTGCATCATAAAATAGCCTTAGTTGCTGTAACTGCATCAAAATAATTTTGCCTACTTTATGAATGCATCACAACTGTGCTCAGTGTGAACAGAACAGAATATGGTTCGTTTTTTATAACTACTAAGTAATTCACTGCCAAGCAGGAGACTTCACATAGTGGGGACTTAGAGAGTAACGTTGTGAAATGATGTAGGGGACTTTATTCTGTGTGTTTGGGATCACTTTACTAAAAAATGGATCTATTTATTTCTTTTTTCCCCCGTAGCAGTTCACAGCTGTGCTTTGCAAGAGGTAAGTGAGGGAGTCCTGAGTGAGGAGGAAGGGCTGCTGGGGCAGGCTGCGAGGTGAGCAGCTTTTACTTCTGTGGCATCAGGCGGCCCTGGCCCCCTTGCAGATTCGTGGACGCAGAAACCCCTGGGTGCTGCTCCGGGCTCATCGCCCTCCTCAGTCTGGAGGTTTGTGCGGTGCAGGAAGCCGCCTTCCCTCGCACCCTTGGCATCACACACTGCCTTGGGCGCTCCGAAACCTGCCCTCGCTCCGCTTCACTAGTGTTACTATTTTGAAGTAACACCTTGCAGATTTAAAAAAAAAAAAAAAAAAAAGGAGCTTGGAATTGTTTCAATTGAGCTGCAATCCAAGTCTAGTTAATGGGCCTTTCCCTGCCTGTGATTAATCTTGGCAAATATTGGTCTCCGCTGCTGCAGAACAGGTCGAGCAATGTGGCAGTGGCAGGAGGCAGAACTGGTTCTGCTTGGACATGTAGCAGCGAACGCAGCCTGCGAGGAGCTCTGCAGGGAGAACAAGGAGCCCCCGGCCTGCCAAGGGCCGTGTTGCAGCCCGGCATGCTGCGCTGTCTCCTGCTTCTCCTTCATATCCAGGCCAGTGACTATAAAATTTATCCTTCCTTCTAGAGCTCTGTTCTATAATTATGGTAATTTTTTATCCACTTAAAGCAAAAAATGAATTAGAATTTTTTTTCTAAATTAGCATCTGTAGGGCAGGCAGTAGGAAAGCATGCCTTTAAAAAAGGCAAAATGATATTTAATGCACTTAAATGTGTAAGTGTACATGTGGGGAGACAGGTTATGACAAACTCTTTTTGGCTTCAATAGGTGTTCTTAGGCTGCTGGGTACCATGTTTTCCCAAATGCCTTGTCTTCCTCTGCAAACACACTCAAATAGTGCACCAAAATAACAGAAAGAGCATTATGCTGAGCAGGGCTGTGTGTTTAAAAAGGCCCAAATCGCTTCTGAACTGATACCTGTAACTTGCTGCAGCTCCCTGGGGCCGGATACTCTCCGGATTTATCTGCTCCGCGGGTTGCGCTGCCGCCGCCGGCAGGATAATTAACGAGGCAGAGCCTCCTAGCGCTCACGGACGTTACGGAGCACACGATAATGCAGCAGCACTGCTGAACTGCGAGGGAGGACAGCGGGAAGGGGGCGCCCGGTGCGGTGCCCTGGGCAATTTGCCCCCGTTCTCCTGCAGGTGCCTTGCTCCATCCTTGGCTTAGGAGCTGCTGCTTGGAGGCGCTCCGCAGGCAGCCAGGCTGGGGCTGCCCTCGGCAGGGAGAACGGCCCCTCCGCGGGTCTGCCCGGGGGCTGCAGAGCAAGAGGTTCCTGCCTGCCCTGCAACCTGCCTCCCGCCGAGGGCGGATTTAACATCGAGGGCAGATTTAACATCGCTTGTAGGCTTGCAGCAGCAGGTAGGAACCTTCCATGCTGCAGGCGAGGCCCACGTGCCTCCCCAGCAGCAGGGCACTGTGCACACAGGTGACTTCTCATCAGGCAGAGAGACTTTTTTTGAGAGATGGAATTGGAATCAATACTGTCAGGAGTAACAAGTAGAAAGTTTAGCCCTCTGGGAGCATCAAGAGTTCCCACATTTCCATCAGAAAGACTTATATTCCCAATTGAGGTATGAGAAATCATTGCTCTAGAGATAGTTCATTTCACTAAAATCAGAAAAAAAAAGGATAGAGTTGGAGCCTCGGTCCTGCTCATCAGCTCATCCGTCATTAACCTATCACGTCAGGGGCAGGAGAGCAGAGCTGCAGAGCCCCAGGTCACTGGGGAAATGAGCAGGGATGAGCCGAGCTCCTGCCTTTAACACCAGTGTTGGTGCACAGAGAATAAATGAGAGGTTTCCAGGTCATCTTTTCTCTTTGGCTTTTTTTATCTTCTCCTGTCATAACCTTTTCAGTGCAATATCCTTCCAGGAGAGGTAGATGCAGCTCTTAAATTTTTCTCTGTGTGTGTGTGTGTGCATGCGCGCACAAAGTTGGGGCTTCAGCCCAAGCTGTAGGAAGGGTCTGACTCCACTGAATAAAAACCTGCAGGGAGGACAGGAACAGACACCATCTCACTGATGTCCCAAAGCTGTAGCCTATCTGAGGTAGCTACTTCTGTCTTTGAGGGAAAGGGAAAAGGGGTGGGGAAAATAAGGCCAGCATTTCAGAGGCAAATTAGCTTCTCTTATTAGCTACTTAAGCTGCAGCTAGAACCCCAAAACACATCTTTGTAAGGCTACCAGAATCGAGAGCACTCCCTAAGAGTCTTCCACGTGTAACTACCTTTGAATTAAAAATATGAAGTCAATATGAATTTTTGGAGGCTTTATTTTCTAACAGCATCTTCACAGAGCTATTATCCAAGTTCTCTTCTTAAGTACAGATACAATGCAACAAGCATCCTACAAAGTAATCTATGGAAAAAGGTAGTGTGGGAGGGAAATTAAGACAGTGTAATAATCTACTAGGCAGACACACAGGTTAAATGAAACACAACCATACCATCAATGAAATATTTAAAAATGAAAATAAATTAAGGTTACATCAAACTTCCTGCTTTACTTTAATTGTTTAAATCCTCAGTGTAGTACATACCACTGCATTATGGATCGTGGCAAAGACTTATCACTAGCATTTAAAAATTGCTATAGAAAACATTCTATGAAAATAAGACAAGACTGAAGATACTCCTTCACACAACCCTATGATGGCTATAGAAATTCTGCTGAATTGGTTATTCAGAGCGGGGCCATTTACTTTTAGAATCACTTTGGATTTCTGTAAGGTCTTCGTTGCAAATGTGAACAGCCGTGAGAAGGGCAACGAGTGCCGTGAGCAGTGACCCGTCCGTGTGATGGAGCAGGCCTCCGCCAGGCTGCATGTCCTCAACACCGCACCTTGGCAGGAGTGCACTCCTGCAGAGCACACTTTTTGGGTAGCATTTTGACATCTTCTGAAAACCAAGATCATGTCATCTTAAGGCCCCAGAGTCACTATGTGAACCATGCATCAACGCAGGCTTGAAGGGCTTTCTCCATGTGCTATTTTACCCCTCAAACGTGACCTCTCACACTATTGTCTCGGTTGGGAGGCCACCTGCCTGCATACTCATCATAGTGTATTGCTGTTTTTCTAGAAAACATCCGTAAGCATCCCAGCTCACTAGTACTACACCCTCCCCGTTAACTACAACTGGCAAAGAAGGACCTAAGTGGTGCTTTACAGGGCTTGCTCTACGGATTTAAGGTAGTCCACCAAATAAGCAAGCAAATTCTACGGCCTTTGCAGTTTTGTAATATGAAATGGAAAAAAAATGCTTAAATACATTAAAAGGTACTTAAAATAACATTTCATCCAATTATCATTGATACTATAGTGAACCATCCTGCTGGATTCCTCTCATTATGCAAAATAGAAGGTAAGCGAACATTTCTGTGGAAATGCTATTGCTCTAATATTAAGCTCCTTGTTGACTGTAAATTTATATTATCTGCATTTATTAGCCAAACCTTATAGAGAAGAAAAATATTTAACACTTTAAAACAAGTACTCTAAAATTATGCTTTAGTTGTATCAAATCTTCAGTGTTAAACCTAAAAAGAAAATCTCCACAAAATAACGCTTAGAAGAACAGTTTTTGCTCGGTCACTGCGTGGGCAGCACAGGCTGCACCTCGGGAGTTCGTTTCATGACCGTGTCTACTGTGCGCTGCTTTCTGGATTTGTCGTGGTGGTTTCAGTGCCAACAGGTTGCACATTGTCTGCAAGATTGTGCGCGTGCTCCAGGAACAAGTCTTTCAGTACACTCAGCTCCTTGGTCAGGAGCTTAATTTTTGCCTCTAACCGTTCATTTTCTTCCTTGAGCTGGTTGACCCTCTGCAACGTGTCTTGTGCTTTCTGCTTGCTCTTTAATCTGCTCTTTTTCACTGCCATGTTGTTGCGCTCCCGGCGCTGGCGATACTCATCGCTGTTCCTATCCACAAAGGAATTCTTCTTTCCCTGCTTGCTCGGAGGCACAGCTTTGCCTCCGCCGCCGGGGCTCACGGGCACCAGCTGGGGAACCTGCTGCAAACCACTGGCGTGTGCTTGGCTGTGGATCACGCTTACCCCGTTCGCATCTGTCGCCGTGTTCTGCTGGGGTGTCTTGCTCATTTGGGCAGGCTCTTCTTGAACACAACAGAATTTATTAGGACAAGGAAAATCTTCAGGTTTCTAGAATGTTTCCAACAGGTCTTCACATGGATTAAGGACAAGTTGAAGCTGGCAAAGAAAAGAAAATGTGTTAGGAAAGGTACTGCATTCAGCTGCAATCTGGTACATCATGGGCTTCAGCCCGAGGTACCGATGGTGCAGCTGGCAACATCTCTGCTAAGCTGAAAATAGAGAAGTTGCCAGTTTCTGGGAGATTTCAGAAGTCTCTCAAATGTATTTGGATTGGAAGGGACTGTTACTGGGTCATCTAGTCAAGCTGTTTGCATTGTTCACTGGACTTACTCAGTTATTCCAAAGCCATCCCTGATGGATGGGTGTCTAGCCTAGCCTTGAAAATGTCCAATTTCACAACCTCTGTCTTGGCAATAGCTTTCACTGTCTAACTTTTCCTCCAGTTATATAATTTTCTTAATTTCTAGACTGAGTTTTGCCTTCTACAGCTCAAACCTATTAACAGCCTGACTCTTGACCAACAGGAATACTTGCTCCTTGTCCTCTTCAGACTATCTGTCTGCATGTATGCACAGACAAATTCCTCTTTGGTCTCTCTGGAAAATGTGCTCAGACCATCCACCTTTCCCCCTACATCTTAAAGCATTTTCCAGTGCTTTTACCCACTGTTTTCTAAGCTTGTTTCACCAGGTTTGGGGTTTCTGAAAATTATGTCCAGATTCAAGACAGTGCTTTAAGTACTGTGTGGAAAAAGTACTTCATCCAAAGTAATGAACAAGAATTGCACAAAATTATTTTCCATGTTAAATTTCAAAGTGATTTAATGTGTTCTTTCTGAGCTTATATATTTAATATCAAAACTCAAAGCAGAAAAGGCTGATATCTGTGCTGCTGTGTGTATGTGACACTAAAGGAAGCCCGTCAACCACAAGCGAGTCAAAGGTTGGGGCAAGAAGGTTCCCCTGGGCTCCCAGTGCCCAGCTCCAGCGAAAGGTCCGTACAGAGAGGACAAGTGAGCACTGATTGTTAGTGGCAGCCGATGCCAATGGCCTGGGACGATGCAACTCACAGGTTACGTCAGGAACACCCCAAGAGATGGATCCTGCCAGTCCTGTGCCTGGGTACGGAGTCGGTATGGAGAGAGGTGGGTACGGCGCGGCTGTGTGTCATTGGTTATGTCCTACTGGGGTTTCCTCAGCTGTTTACAGACCTTGTTTGTTTGTTTGTTTGTTTGTTTGTTTGTTTGTTGTTCTCGGCAGCCTGAGCTGCCACTTCATCTTCTGACAATGTTATCTCTCAGTAAAGACGGTACAAATTTCTTTCATAAATGGAATGAGCCAGAACAAGATGCAGCTGCACAGTGCAGCAGAATTCACAGAAAGGCCTAACAGTTTGTGCTGCATGTTTTTCAAATTCTGTCAATGAAAAGTGTTTTTACTTCAGTCAAGTGAGGAAGACCTGCATTCACCCACCCACCTCCTAACAAGGCAACACTCTTCATCAGGGGTGATACTGCAGGGCAGAAAGAGCTCACTGAGACATCTATCTAGCCAAGTCTGCCCATGTGCTTGTTGAACCCTTACATTTAGAGCTTTCCTAATTTCAGCTCTTAAAGAAACATTTGCAAACCGTGTGTGTATCTCGCCTTCTGAGGAAGCAGTCCCGCTCGCGGCGCTGACAGGGCCTCCACGTGCACAAACACTGCATCTGCAGCACCGGCCACGGCAGCTGCACGCGGGATGGCTCGGATATTCTCAAAGTCAAGATGCAACCATTTGCTCTTCTGGCTTTGTCTGCTGCGTTTCTAAATATAGCGTTTCCCTAGCCCTCAAATAGGGCTAGGTTAGATGGCTGTGTTAGATCATCTCTGGCTATGACGGCCAAACCTTTTCACTAATTTCTGGGATGTTTTCAAAATTGGACAGGACACTTTCTCCTCTTTTTCAACAAATTACTGTCTTTGTTACCTTCGCCTGGCCAGCCCAGTCAAGTAACGCACGTGAAAAATACCATTTTCACTAACTGCTGTTTTGTGCTTCATGAGATACTAGAGGAACGGGTGGTTTTTGCACCTGAAGGCACCTCACCCAAAGTTTAACAAGTTTCTTCACATCACCAGCTTCCACATGTTACTTCTCTCTGTGCTATCAAAACTATTTAATATTGCTTTAAAATTTGTGTAAGATCTCTTATCAAATTCCTCTGTAATTCAAAGGAAAGTGGTTTGTTCCATTAAGTCAAATGTTAATGGAATACTTGAAATGAGTTCTTAGTTGGGCAGCACGTGGATCCTGGCAAAGACAACGAATCAGGGTGTCCCAGTAAGCGGGACTCTCCAGTAAGTGCTCTGGCCACAAAGGACAGGCTATTCTGGAATGGATTTTCCTTGCCTCTTCCTACTTGAGCAGATCCATTCTGTAGAAAATGAATGTTCCTTTGGGCAGGCAGGTTCCTGTCTCGCCTTGAGACACCTGAGTGCCAGTCCTGCTCCAACTAGTATTTACACAGAGCAAGTAGCACCAACTGCTGCACCCCTGACAATCCAAGAGCAGTAACTGCACATGCTGGAAAGCACTTCTAGTTGTTTGGAGGCTGGATCTGTATTGCCAAATTTCAGCTACACGACAGGAGACAGGAGGAGATCCCTGATAACAGCAGGTACCCCGGGGCACGCGGGGAAGGTTTCAGGGCTGCAGCTTGGAGGCGTACGGAGGGGACCGGAGGATGCGGAGCTGAAGCTGCCGGGCACTGGGGAAGGGCGCGAGGAGGCAGCTGGATCTCGCGTTCGCTTCCCGCATGTCCGGCCTCTCCACAACCAGGTTCGTTTGCTGCGAAGGGGCAAGAGCCGCGGCGCAGCAGGAGGGGAGGCAGCTCCTTGGAGAGGCTGCTCCCGCTTCCCAGCATCTTGTTCCCATAAAGCAGCTCGTCAGCGCGAGCGCAGCGGCACCGCGGGCTGGTTCCACCCTGCACATGTTAGCGTTTCCAGGGGCCAGCTCAAACTGCCTTCCTCTCTCCCAGGGCCACCGACTGGCCACCCAGGGCCCGGCCGGCCACCCACCACATCAGGCTGGTTGCTCAGAGGTGTCCTCGCAGCAGAAGACAGCATGTGGGGCTCAAAACGCTCCTCGGGGAGCGCAGAGGCGCCCGGGCGAATCAAAAGCTTTATTAGCTTTGCTTTTCCAATAGGGAAAAAAAATTCCAAGTTTTTGTGTGGTTTTTTTTTTCGGGGGGGGGTAAGAGATGTTAATTTAACCACTATTTTACTCAGCAGCAGGAAAACTATGAAGTGCTTCTGTCTGCTTCTCGCTCTGAGATGTGACTGTTGACGCTGACTGCTGGTGCCTGGGCCAGGCGGCAACTTCTTCTCAGGAGCCGGCGCCAGTCTCGTACCTGGTGTCGCGGCGGCCGTTACCTTCCTGCCTTTCCCTCAGAAACCTCCCGTTTTCAACGTTTGTGAGAAACGCACCCCAGCAGCCCCCGGCCGCGCCGGAACGCGCGCTTCCCGCCGCCCCGATGATGCAAGAGGCGGCGAGCGGAGCGGAGCGGAGCCGAGCGGAGCGGCCCGGCCCGGCCCGCCCGGCGCGGGGGCGCTCGGGGCGCGCGGCCGCCGCCGCCTC
>JAVCKT010011970.1:13821-27936 GCA_032273925.1 Rhynchotus rufescens | reverse complement strand
CAACAGAAAGAGGTAAAAAAATCTAATCAAAATTACTTTTCTTTCTTGAACCATAGAACTTTTATGTTCTTTTATGTTTATAATCATGATAAATAATGCTAACTCCACAAGCAACTCTGAAATACAGCTTTTGCTTTTATGCTGCAAGGAATCACTTGAAATTGAGTGTTTTCAGGCACGACAGCACTATGTCCCTAATTATAGATATGTAACCTCAACACAGTGGGTACTTGCCACAATCAAAACTGAGGGGCTGAGATCAAGAGTTGAGTAATAAATATGAATGGCTCGATATCACAAAGCAGTAATATTGAATTACTCACATACACATATATATTTCTCACTCATATATATTATATATATAATATATATTATATATTACATACACATACATATATATATATTTATATACACACATAGACTGATGCTTTTGGTTCTCAGGTCTTCCACAAACTTGGTAGGTGGACCAGTTCCAGCTGTATCCCTGCTCTCTATACCTTATCTCTGCACAAGGTCTGTATGTATACACATGCACATACACTAACACATACACACCTTCCTCAAACAGCTGGACAAGAGCAGTATTCTCCTTTTTTTCTCCCCAGGCTTTGATCCATCTGCTAACCTGGACCTTCTTTGAGGGCACTTCCCAGAGCGGGGCAGAGCTCTCCCAGCACGGCTGGGAAGTGCCAGACACTCCAGGGACTCCACAAACAGTTCACTATCATATTGATTTTATTGATACTGTTTGAAGTGTGACAGGAGGAAACGTTTACTCAGTGGAGCGGGCAGTCCTATCTGCCCTGAAGAGACAGTCCAATGGTCTCACCCAAGTGACCTGGAGAGGGGACTCTCGGGCTTCTCTCCCTGGTTTTGCTGCAGAGTTATAATGAAACCTTGTAAATCAAGATCAGCGGCCCATTTTTTCCATTATGTAATAGGAAGAATAAATTCTTCCCAAACGCCCTGGAACCTATAAAGATGCAAAGTATTATCATGTGTTTATTTAAACCCCCTTGGATGATCCTTAAGGAATACCACTTTGCAGCTTCATCTGGTGTTGATCAGAGGGCAAAGCTCCACTAACTCGTGCAAGCTGCAACCTTGCCCGTTAAATATTTCCATTGTTTAATCTTGCTACCATGAAGGAACAAATGGAAACCAAGGAACGCACAAGTAAGGAAACATTTTATATTATTATACACAGAGGACAAATTCTGCTTGATGAATTGCAGAATAACTCTTCTGAAGCAATAAACTCACACTGCTGTAGCAGAACAGAAGCTGGCTTTTGGACCTTTACAACAGCCTGAAGGGGAATAGAAAGTCCATGCAACCTGAGAAGAACCCCTTTCTGGGAAAAAGGGAATATCTTTTCCTTGCAGAGAACGAGGGGGAACACAATCCAGCTAAAGTCTCACTGGGACAGGGCTTTAGCTCTTCTGCAGTTTAAAGAGAGTCACACTGCATGAAGTTACTAAGCAAGGACAAAACAGACCTTTAAAGCAATGCATTCTGCCATCTAATTTAAAAGCCCTTCAAACCTCAGCTGCATTAATACCGCAGGCCATTAAAGCGCAGACCTGGTTATCACATCGGCACGCAGCTCTTGCCAGCGGGATCTTGGAAGCGAAGAGGGGCCAAAAGCAATGAGCCATCCTTGGCTTGACGAGGGGCCCTAACACCTCTGCAAGGGGCTGCTCTTTCTTGCAGGGCTGACACGTTAGAGAGAAGGAAGAATTGCCAAACTCGCTATTAAAAATAAAAGTGAAATGCTAAAATTCATCAGTCCAGGCCCTTGTAGAATCACACACATTTGGCATTTAAATGCATTTAACCAAGAAAATAATTTAGAAAAACCTCACACAGTGTATCAGGAATAAGTGCAGAGTTCTCTGCATCATGTCATCTATCAGGAGCAGTATAAAATATAAAACTTTCAGCTAAAGCTGATGTGCCAGCTACTCGCAAGCTTTCCCGATACTGAAAACCCATCCTAGGTCTGGATCAGAGGTAGATCCTAATCCCACACTGCCACTTGAACCCCGAAGGGGCCCAAAGGCATCGGTATCCAGAGCTAGAGCCAAGTTTCTCCTCCATCTTGCAGTTAGAGACCCTAAAAACATTAAAAGGCTTCTGAAAAAGAGACATGTGAATGTAGTCAAAAGAGCTAGTTTAGAATAACTTTCTGTGCAACTCAGCTGCAAAACAGACAATATTCTCTAATGGGAAAGTCATACTAGAAACAAGTTTCCAGAAATAACATAGCCAGCAAAGTTATATTAAGGAAAAATGAACTGTAAGCAATAACCAGCCAATGCTTGGCAATCTCCATCCCCACTAAAACATTTATTTTCAATCCTTTATTGTTTTTCCCTTTAAATACCCCAGTGACAAATAAATTATGAGCATTATGGCTAATTCATTACTCAGCACTGCTACAGAGGGAAAGAAAAAAAACAGTAATATTTTAAAGTAGATTCTTATTCTAGGAAAAATAAATTGTTGAATAAAAATAATAAACTCAGTGGAAAAAAAAAAACGCTCTTACAGGTAAGTCATTGGACTGAAGTCCCAGGAACTGGGATTCCTTGCTCTGCCAGACTCTCCCCCTACCTATGGCTGAGCCACCTGGGCCCTGGTACCATTAACTAAGTGAAAGCTTTATGGGCAAAGGAATCAAGCTCTTATTACTGCCCTCATTTTCCGCATGTACAGCACGAGCCAGCACTTAACTTCTCCCACCCAGCTTCTTCAGGCTGCAGGTACCCCAGGGCAAAGCATCTCTCCTTGCAGATGCCTGTAGGCACCAAGCACAGCACTAACGCTGTAGCAGTGTTCCTATATTAAAGTTGTCTTTAATGACATCCTTCATGCCAACCCCTTCACCGCCACCTTCAAGGTCTCTACAACATCTCTTGCAGAGCAAAAAAACCACCGTCAGACTTGCTGCATTTTAACCAGGCTGCAGGGAGGAGGGGTGCACACAAAAGCAACTTAGAAATCCAAGTTCTGCTCCTAACTACTCACTTCCCTACTGCCCTTCTCTCAAGGCCCCTGCCTTGTCTTTATGTTATTTACTGTTTTTTGGTATTTTAAATATTATTAATATTCCAATTCATAATAATAATAATAGAGACCAAACAGAATGAGCTTATCTCAGATACCATATGAGCACATACGAGCACCGGTGCCCGTGCTGCACTATTTTTACTGCCTGCACATTACGAGGGCTATTGCAGACCTGCCAAACGCTGCTGTGCAGGAACAAGCCGAGCCAGCAGCTCGGCACGACTCTCCCAACTTTGCATGCAGCAAACCAAGGAAAAGCTTTGCATTCATTCCCACGCCGACACCAATGCCCCCTTGCCCTACGGCTTGGGAAAGCAGGTGAAGAGCTGCAGGGAAAGCTGCAGCGCAGAGACCCCTCAGCGCAGCCCTGCGGACCCAGCTCCTGGGAGCCGTCTCTCCGCGCGCGCCCCACGCGCCCGCCCTTCATCTAAAGAAGCCGCCGACTTTGGCAGATGTTGGGTGCTCGCAAGTAGGTCAGCTTGAACCGGCGCTATCCGAGGCTAAAGGCTCGGGAGAGAAAATTAAATCGCGCTCCTGCTCTGCAGACTGTGGCTGCCGACCCAGGAGCTCTTTTGCCTTCTGCTAAAGCAATGATTTCACCGCTGGCTAGGCAAAAAGATTTGACTGGCAGGGTGATGAAATCCCTCAGCAGCACTTGGAGGGTTATTGCCGGTTAAAATATTCCAAACTCTGCTGCGTGTAAGGATGGGGAGGCGAGGGGGACAGGGAGGGAAGCGCTGCCAAGGTGTGTGAATCAGCCTCATCTCAATCACGGCGGCTGCACAGCCGCCAGCCTCGCTGCTCACACTGCTGCATTTGCCCAAAAGGTGTGAGGCTCTGCCCGGAAAACACAGGTCCCATCTTCAGCTCCTTGTGCCATCAGCACCAGGAAAGCACCATGGCTTTTCAACCCATGCTTTGAGAGCAATCGGAGTGGGAAATTGCCGGGGCTTTTAGAAGTCGCTGCTGCAACCTGGAGTAACTTCTGCAGCAGGAATGTCTGCAGACCCCGGCAGCGCCTGCCCAGCACCACTGCAGGTGCTGGGAAACGGAAGTTTCCAAAAGCTCCACAGGAGGAATGAGATGAAGCCAAATAAACGTGCACACTAAACGCTGCGAGAACACGCAGAGAGGAGGGCAGGCTCAGCCGCTCCCGAAATCAAGGCAGCGCAGCGGCTGGCATTTGCATAAGCCGTGCAGGATGGTCTCGGCACGAGCGCGCGGCACCGAGGCTTCTCGGAGCAGCTGCACTCGCACCGGCAGCGAGCGCGGCAAGCGGCAACCGCGCCAGAATGTGACATTGATCAAACATTCCCTAAAATTTCACGTGAAGGGCCTCGGAGAGACACCCTATCAATTCAACATACGCATCCACTATTGGTGTTTTTATCACCGAGTTCTGTGTGAGAAGGATTAGACTTCATAGATTTTTATCAGCATTTTTTATTTATGACGCACTCTTGGCAAGCGCGGTGCATTATCCATATAAACATGCATAAGAGTGAATGATCTTTGCTTCAAAACCACACAGTGGATGAACGGAGACTTTGTACATATATTTGAGCATTCTTTGTTTGTCTATTGTGCTGAGAACATGGAAAAGTTTTTTAAGCGTTTCTAAGAAGAAATTACAATACCTACTTCCAAATCTACTCAGCAGAAAGCCAAGCCTAACCAAAGTCAAGCTCCTCCATCACTCCTAACAAGCCAGGGCACTGCTCGGTTGTCTTTAAGCAGCTCAGTTTTTCCCCTCCTGGTCTCTGTGCAGAGCAATGTGGACAAAACCAAGAAAAATCAACTTGCTGCCCTAAAAGGAGAAACGAAAAGGTTCCTTTTCCTGAGTTACAAGCACCGAGGGAAAGTCATACACGCAGCCAGGCAGAGCAGAAGCAGAAATACAGCACTCTATCACTGCCGACAGGCTAAAATTAGTAGTTTATTCAACTGCCCAGACCCATGCACTGGAGTTGCCCTCCACAGCATCTCCCTATTTGTCTTTCGTGCTGTTTGTTCACTGCTTTCTCTCGCCTGCTAATTTGTCCCTCGGGGACCAGCGCAGCAACCCACCGCAGAGGCCGGTAGCTCTTATTCACAGGAGGCACTTGAGTCGATTAAACTCCAGGTGCAGTCGCACCTGGGCAACTCTGCATTGTCTCCACGGATTTCAGGGCCCTGCTTCCCAAGAGGGCAGCCAGGAATAGCACATAGTCCCACAGGACATTTAGTCTGCAAAAAGGATTAGGTCAAAACTTTCATCGAGCATCTTCCCCACTCCTGCTTTCGCTCTCCTCAAGACACCTGTAAGCACAGTGCTAACGCAGAATCTCTTTACACATAAATGTAACCTCCAAAGATTAATATACTGCATAGATGTAAACATGGAATTTAGATCTATGTGGCATTTGCAGCAAGGGAAGATGAATTACACAGAGAAGTGAGGAACACTTGCACGACGCAGCTGGGCCACTTCTCATGCATGCTGGGGATTGTTTTGAGGTTTTTTTTCCTATGTTTTTTTTTTCCTGTCCCCATTGACCATTAGCTGTTCCTGCCTGTGGAGCTGGCTGCCCACGAGGACATGATGTCATGTTGGTCACGATACAGCGCTCACATCACGCACCCTGGAGAATCGGGAGGGAAGGGACAGGAGCACCTCGGACAGCTTAACCCATGAGGGGAAGGGGCTCGAGCCTCCTGGAGGCGACGGCAGCGACGCTTTGCAGACACTGTGCTCTGATACACAAAATACTCCAAGGAGCAAGAGGGAGCGAGCACCTCACTTCAATGCAAAGCACTGGCACCGGTGCTTTGGAAAATGCAATGGAAATGGAAAAAATAGGGGGAGGAAAATCTGGCTTTGTAACAAGACAGCAAGGGAGCTTGACGAAAATGCCCTGCCGTGGACTTCATGATCCTGCGTGGCCGACACTGAGAGCCTGGAGCAAGACGTGCCAGCCCGGTCCCCTCGCCGCTCGCTCCCTTCCGAGCACTCTGGTGCCCACTAGGTGACATCAGCTCAGTGGGCTACTCCTTGGCTATTATTTTAACGCTGGATTATCCCACGCTCATTCATGCTGACAGCTCAGTTTGAAGCAGCTCATCGGAAACAGCATATCTGCTTACTACGAGGTTACCCATGGGAGAAAACCATGGCCCCGGCAGGCCTAAGAACTAAGTGACGGCCACTGATGCCCACACCAGGCAGGAAAACTACTGAATTCCCCCCAGCAGACGTGATGCAGCTCAGTTTGTAATTATAAGCACATTCCAAACTTGCATGTTTCATTACAGAGAAAATGACTGCAAATTTGCATTTCATATTCACGAAGAATATTAGCCCTATTTTAGCTACGTGCCTTGCAAAATTACAGATTGCATTCAATACAAATTTACATAGACCGTTTACGTGCGCGCGCGAGAGAGAAGCAGAGCTAAATATGGAACACAAGTGCAGAACGGGGAGAACTTGCACTTGGATCCTGCATACACTCCACCACATACACGGCCTCAAAAAACCTCAGAGATGGCGAGCACGGCTCTTTTCCATGGAAACTGTAATTCCCGAAGATCCAGCCGGCTATTTTGAGGAATTCCGACGCAGCCCGCGCTCGCACGTGCGGGAAGCGGGGCGCTTTCCCACGAGCCCAGCCTCCCGCAACGTCCCGCGGCGCCGGCTCCTCGCGCAGCCCCACGCGCGGGTGGCTCGGGGGGGGGGGAAACTGGGGGGCAATGGGGCAGCCCGCGGTCCCCCGGCGCCTCGCTCGGCGCCACCCGGGAAGGGGCAGCGAGCGGCGGCAGCCGGCGGGGCAGCCCCCGGCCGCTGCTGAGTCATTTGGGGCTGGGACACGGCGGCAGCGCGGGGGAAACTTCTCGCGGCCCCGGCACTCACCAGGTAGGCGCCCACGGTGCCCTGGGCCAGCATGAGGGCGCACTCGGACACCAGGAAGAGCTGGATGCTGGAGAAGCAGGACACCTTCCTCCTCCTCTTCCTCTGCCGCTGCGCGCCGGCCGCCGCCAGCTCGCCGCCCGCCGAGCCCGTCTTGCCCGGCATCCTCCCGGGCGCCGCCGCCGCCGCCGCGCACGGATGGCGGTTGCCCCGCGCGCCTTCCTCCTCCTCCTCCTCCTCCTCGCGGTGCCAATCAGAGCGGCGGCCCGCGGCGGCTGCTGCTGCCTCTCCGCCCGCGGGCTGTGGCTGCTGCCATGGCCAGCGCCGCCTCCTGCTGCTGCTGCTGCTGCCCGCGCTGCTCGCGGCCGGCGCCGCGCAGGCCGGATCCGCGCCCGGCGCCGCCGCCGAGGGGCGGGGAAGCGGCGGAGGCTCCGCGGGCCGGCCCGGCTGCCGCGCGCGGCCGCCCCGCGCGGCCCTTATAGCCGCGGTGCGGAGCGGAGCGGAGCGGAGCGGGGCGGTTCTGGGCGCCCCGGCGCCGCCCCCGCCGCGGAGCCCCCGGGATCCCGCTCCGTGAGGGGCACGGCCGGAACGGGCTGTCCCCGCGGAGCCCCCGGGATCCCGCTCCACTCCGTGAGGGCACGGCCGGGCCGGGCTGTCCCCGGGGCGCGGTGGCTCCCTGGACAAGTTTCTTGTGGGCGGGCTGGACCCTCTCGCCCCGTTAGGCCTGGCTCCTTCAACCATCTCTGCCTCGCAAGCCCTAATTTCCCCTTTCCAAGAAAGCGTTTGCTGTTAAGGGTGGAAAGCGGCCACATAAGCACCAAAAACACGCAGCTCGTGGGCACCGCAGGTGGCTAAGGACGCTTCCCTCAACAGGCTCCGCACCTCGGCCTGCCCAGGGCCGCTCACAGTGCCCATCGAGCCCACCCGCACTTCTCCTTTCAGGAAATACCCCGTTTTAAAAACCACTCATGGCGTCCCTCCTCAGTGTGACCACCCCGCTTGCCCTGCCCCGCTCCTCACACATACATCCCGGGTCATTTCCAGGTGTGCACCAGCCCTGTGGCCACGTGTTCCCGGAGTTCCCCGGTTCCCGAAGGGGCAGCAGCGGGATGGTTCGGTGGGGCACACGCGGGCCCCGGCCGGAGGAGCCCTGTGTGCTCTGGAAGCCCCGGTCACCTCCTTTTCAAACGTCACTGCATGACTTGGGCCCCAACTTTCATTTTCTAACACGAGGCCCAGGAACTCCCACAGCCTTTAAAAAATGGCCTTTGAAAACCTCCTAATTTCTCCAGGGCCAAGCCAGCTGTCGCCAATCAGGAAAGCAGGAGAGCTGGCATTTTTAATGAGCTCTTTTTTCTTCCAGCACCTTTTTCAAGTTCTTCCTGCCAAAGGAGCGTGTTTGGACATTTTTTTTTCCCTCCTTCCACAGGACTAGTTTTAATAAGTATATTCCTTATAAAGAATGCCTGATGCATCTCCATGCAGGCCAAGCTGATGCCCATTGCCCCCAGCAGCTGCAGACCTTGCAGGGCAGCAGAGCCAGAGCGCTGCCCGCTCAGCTGCCGCCCTTTGCTCCCCAGCTGCCAACAGCTCCTGTCGGGATGAACTTCGCTTCTCCCAGCTTCTCCAGCCGGCCAGGGCCACAGCAACAGGTGCTGGGAGCGCCCTGTGTCCCAGTGCCAACCTTTGGTGCCCTCCTTTGGAGCCGCTTGGAGGGAGAGCGGTGCCGGCGGCGGGGAGCGGAGCGGTGTCAGCTCGAATGATCTGCCTGCCAGTCTCGCGGGCGTCGCGCGTCTCGCAAGATGCAGGGCAGAGGCTATGTGGAGACCTCGAATGCCAAGGGTTTTGCATGAAATCACGAAAAACTGGCTCTTCCTTGCAGGGCTCTGCCAGTTCGTAAGGTGTTTGTTTTCCCTCCAAGAAAAACTTGCTCTTCCACCAAAGGAAATATAGAAAAGGCTCGTTTTCCCACAAATCTCTTTAAACTGCAAACAAGAAAATGAAAAGCTCATCTCCTTCCATACATGTTTGTTTTGGGAGATATCCTATAAAAAAATATCTGAAGTTAGAAAGGCAGAAAACTCTGTAAAAGCAAATTAATTCAATTAATGCATCCAAACAGATACTTTGATCTAGGGGGATTCTTTACAAACAACCTGAGAGATTTCTTTTTTCATAGGAAAAATAGAGCAGCAACACGTCTTAAAACACTGGAGCATACAGAATTATGACGAGAGATGCTTTAAAATTCCCTGGGATGCAAAAAAGGCTTTGGATATGTCAGTCTTGTCAGATGACTTGCAGTGTCACAGGTGCTAAAGTGCAGCAAAGTTCCAAAAACACACATGCAACTCACTACAGATGTACCTAGAGGCCCAAGTGAGCCTCTGAATGTGCTGTGACATCTATTGATATTCAAACTAGATAGTTCAAAGCTTTTGAATGTATGTGTGTATAAAATATATATATGTGTATAAAATATATATATATGTACACAAGTGCCTTCACATGTCTTGATTGCGTCTTAGAAATCCTGCTAGGGGAGTTCATAAAGGCTGAGGAAGGAGACATACTGAAATGCCTATCAGAAGAAAGACAGCTGCGAGGAAAAATTAACTTTAATACTAATTATCTGAAACATCTGGTTGGTTAAGTTTATTGCAGTAGAAGGCAATTATCAGTTAAATTGCTGTCCGAAAGAGACAGGATGCCTGGATTTTTCTTTCTCATCATTATGTTGTAAATTTGCACTTATTTCCGTAAAAAACAACTTCCCTGGAACTGCTTGGCTGAAAGAAAGGAGGATGGTGGTTGTATCTCCACTCAAGTACAGCAGCAGACCCGTGTTTGCCTTTTGCCAGCTTTCAGCGTGCCACATTCCTGAGAATCTCAGCAGACAGCTTCAGGAATGAAGAACTGACCTGTCTGGATTTAGTAGCTAATTATTGTTTTACTCAAACGTTGTTTCTGGTCTAAATTGAGCCAGCTCTAGCTGCTAATGTATGAATACTAATGCTCTTGCATTAGCACTGGCGGCACAGGAAGACTTCATAGCTAGAATAGTTCCCTTTCCTCAGGGCTTAATAGTTTTGCCAAGACAATGCTCAGCTACTTCCCCAATCACATCAAGCATCAGCAACGTTTTACCCCACAGTATTCTATTTTAAATTTCTTGCAGGTACTCCCCTTTGTCAGACTGTATAAACACTTGAACATTCGTAGCTGGGAGGCAACGTGCTGTCTTAGATAAGGCCGGACACTCCAGTCTTCAACAAGTCAGTTCCCCTGAGACCGTCTCACTGCCTTTCGCCTGCTGGACTTCTCCTTGTTAAGCACCCGCGGGCTTGTATCGACATTCACCTCTGGGTAACCTTAGCAGCTGCAGCTTTCTTGCCTTACCATCACCTTAAACATTTTTCATTTTAATTCATTGTTGTAGACTTTCTTTTCCCTCTGTTTGTGGTTACTTTTACTGAATGAAAGACAGCTCTGTGTTTCAGTAGTAAAAGTACAAACTTAAGAAAGGAAATCCAAACTTACCTATTTTTTGATGTCAATAAGAGGAGTACAATACATGGAGACAAGTACAGGATGTGGCTTTTGTTACATGGAGTTGGACTATTGGTGCAACCTCTTCTGCGAGATGGGCACATGTATCATTAGGCACTTCTCTCCACAACTGAATTGCAATCCAAAGCCCTCCAGACATATTTACAGTTGAGGGAGCTAATGTTTGCTTCATCCAGCATAGCTGCACTGGAGCAGTAATGGACCTCATTGAACCTACTCTTGTTGGCTGTGCAGCAGTGGAGAGCAAGGACAGGGGTTAAGAGAAGATGATGGTCTCACAGGAGACATATTAACAACTACAAAAGCAGCGTTGCAACCACAAGTATTATTTTCTCTTTCCAAAGCTGTTCACCACACATCTCCTGGCATTTCTGAGCGTTTTCTCCAGGGCTATTGCACCTTTCTCTCTTCTCCATTACACTGCTGTTTACACCAAGAGCCGCTTCTAGAGTTCGATACTCACACAAATGTCTGCATCCTCCCCCTTCCCTGTGGCTATGGTTTTCTGACAGGTATTTGTGCAGAGCCACGTTAGGGCTTCTTATCTGCTCCACAGCCCTGGGCCACAGCCTTGCTGCAAATCACTGTTAATGTGGCATAATTGCAGGACTGGTTGGGGAATGTCATCTTCAGAGCCACCTTGGAGGCACACCGATCTACCGCGTTGACACTTGTTCTGCCCTTTCATCTGACAGAGTAGGTGCATTCACCTGGCAGGTAGGGTATCTAGTGCTGCATTAGGCACTGGAAAAGAACCTCCTGAGAAGTCTGAATTCAGCTGAATACAAAATTATAGTAAAATTAAAAACCAGGCACAGCCCTCTCAGATCTCACTCAGCCTGCACCCATCTGGGTTTCTTTCCAGGACAATGCAGCCACGCTGAGGCCAATTTTCATTTGCTTTAAGACATTTGGATGAGAAGGAACACTTCCATGCTGCCAAATGGATTTACACGTAGCATAAATCTTGTCTGCTCCTCACCAGCTCAGAATCCCTGGCAGGTGCATTTGTCTGAGGGACAGCTTCATATTCAGGGAATGAGAGATAACTTCAGCTATGTTCAAAGAGCAGGGAAGAATGCATAAATAAATAAGAAACCCCAGGATGACCAAAAGGTTGGTCCTCAGGAGGTCTTTGAAAATTCTGTTTCTGTGGTGCAAAACTCTCCGGGTCAACCGCTGCTGGAAGGTGGTGATAGCAAAGGATTTCAATCATATACCAGTATAGTATATTAGTAGCACGAGCAAATCATTGGTTTTGTTAAAGTCATGCACATAAGGCAAGTGCAAAGAGCAATAAGGGCTAAGGAAGGCCTGATACAACCGCTTTTAATGCTGTTTCTTTCCATAAACACTTCTGACTTTACTGCCTTGCTATTTTGAGTCCTGCTGGAGACTCGGACTCATTAAAAAGGCATTTCCTTCAGACAGGCTGATTAGATAGCCTGTTCTTTCCCCCAGATGATGAAAGGCTGGAGAACACCTCAGTGAAGCTAAAAAAATACAGAAAATTAAGACCTATTAGTCTAACAAGAAAATGCAGGTTCACCTTGAAATCTCCCACTAAGAAAAATAGAGATTCATAAACGTAAGAATTAGATGACTTGTCTACATTCTACATTATATAAACCTAACTCTTAACCTCTAATTATTTTTTTTTCAAATAAATGAGACTCAAACCTGAAGGAAGCTATGTAATCTCTAATGCCATTGACTCCATGAGACCTGAGGGCATACTGCATTTTTGGAGGAGAACTAAGCACCCAGCAGGAGCATGGTCTAAATGGAAAGCAGAATGACTTTTGAATTACAACAATGTGATTTAGCAAACACACTATAATTGTAGAGTACCTGCTAATATTGACATCAGCCTAGCATCTCATTTAGTGGGAGATAATTTGCAAATTCCAAAATTGAAAAGCAAATTATTAGACAATAGACTACCATTTCCCCAATGTTTATCAGCATCTCACAAAGAAAGGATTACCCAAACTACAAGTCAATACCCAATAAAAATATTTGCTTAATTTCATTAATTCATTATGGTAAAGATTAGACCTTATAGCTCACAGAGAAGGAATGGGACTTGTTTGTATTTTACAAATCAAATGTGCACTTGTGGAACAGTGAGGTAACAGAAACACCTTATTACAAATTTTCTGTTTTCCTGGTGTTGTCACACTCTGGAAGTGGTTCTTGGCCAGCTTCATCTGTGGTCGATGATGCAGCAGAAGGCAATGTTCCCTTGAGTCAGTAAGGAAGCATCTTCCAGGTGGTGGGGTAGTACAAGAAGTGATGGTGCCATCTTTTGTGTAGGTTGTCAAAGCAAGCTCTCACACATTTGTAGTCGTCAGCAACACACTGCACTTTTGCCAACTTTGAGCCTTAGCCTTCATGTCTCAGCCCCAAGTTCATTCCAGGGGTTGTACTTGGGCCTCTGGCTTTGTTCTTTCATCTCAGATGGACACAAATCATTTCATGTGCTGGATCTTGTCAGATAACCACTGCTTTCCACCTTGTGGCTTCCTTTAATAACAAAAAGTAGCAAAGCTTTTATATCCAAGTTCATAAAGTGCTTTAGGGCTGTAAATACCTGGCAAATGAGTGAAGTTCCCATCAGACACTAAACAGGTGCCTCCTTACACTTCCTGCAAGATAACTTGAAGGACCCAATACCTATAAACCAAATGGGTTCTTTGATAAAGAAATTATTTACAGAGATACTCAATGGCATCTTGAATTCTAGCCCTGTGTACACAGACGGATTTCCTGAGGCCTCCTTTTAAATCTTTTATTTATTGCCCATAACTATAATCTCTGTGCATCTTGCACTACTGGGTGAAAGGTTTCAATTTGCCATTCACACCCCCTTTCCTCAACACAGTAGTATTTTGTTTCTCTGCAGGTGTATGTGCCGCATGCATCTGTCTCACTACACAGCTTCCCAGCTTATTCAGCTTACTGATGTATCTCATTGCAGAACAGATTTTATTAATATCCCTCACCCAGTAACATCTTGTTTGAGTGCTTTGCTGGGTAAGCCTAGATCTTCCCCACAGAAGTGACTTTCTTGTGTGACTACACTGCGTTGGTAGTACCAGAGACTATAACATGGTCTAGCTGCAGATGAAAGACTTGGTTTATGCTACTTTAGCTTTCTGTTTAGCTGAAGTAGGAGTGTTCACAGGACAGCTTTAAGCTAAATACTGAACAGACAACAATTACCAAAAAAAATCCTCTGCCATTAATGAAAGAATCAAGACAATTAGCAAACACAAAGTAGGAACTACATCAGACAGAAAAAGGAAGAACTGCATTGTGGCTGTTGTGATGTTGTGTGATGGCTTTTCAAAAGGAAATTAGCTCCCATAAATCAGTTTTTATATTACAGTGTTTTTTGGGCCAGAAGTGAATTCTCACATGCGTTCAACTGATGCAAGATGCCAGTTTCATTTAATACCACCTTCTTAGGAGCAGCTAATGATATTATTGGGTGTTACCTTATATACTTATGTAATTTCAGTTGAGCTCACTTGGTGTAAAAGAACACCCTGCTGTCACTTTAGCTATACCAATATGTACATGTA